>JXSR01S053624.1:37801-52631 GCA_000969725.1 Ophiothrix spiculata
CGCATGTGGTTTAAAATGCGAGTGTGTGTTTGACGCACAAAGTATATCGGATTGCGTGATTGGCTGGTGATTTATTGCGTGATCACACCCAAGTCACACCGTCACAAGCATCCGTGTTGTAAAATCTAAAAGATAGCTGCCAAGATTGCGAGATTTTTTATGCAAATATTTTGGAGATACGCATTTATTTTAGGTTCACTTCAAACTATATAGCAATTTGTTTTTGTTTACAAAGTTATATTTGTGTTTTTATTTTCTAAACAATGTGTCTAAGAGATCAACTTGTGTTTTTATTTTTCAAACTATTTGTTTAAGAGATCAAATTGTGAATGATCAGTAATATTAGGCGTTCTTAAGTGATCAAATCACCTTGTTGCCAAATTATTTTTTTCAAGTTAATTTTAACATGTGTCCATTGATGTGCCTGATTCCCCTACCTTACACCCGAATTGAGAAAATCTCAATAGTTCAAAGGTTATGATCAGTACTGGTTATGATCTTGCGTTCTAAATGATACATATCATATAGTAACAAACATTATGCCGAAAAGCACATACAATAATTCTTACGTCTGCTCAATCTATGAAATACTATCCTTATAGATTTACTTCTTCATGTCCAACAAGTGTACTCAAAACTAGCGTAGAATCATTGTATTTTTTTAAACTGGTAATAATTTAAGAATAGATAAGCATTACCAATCACAAGTTTCAACTTAAATCTATAGGACCTTACCATTTATTTTGAACAATATACACCATGCCTTTCATCAACACAATATTTTTTTAATCTTCCTAGCTTTTATGACAGTATTATGTACCCGCTCTGTCTTTGTAATCTCAATGTATTAAACTATAACTTGGTGCAAAATGACTGATGACAGTAATGATAAAGTACAGTAATATCTCGAGCAAAAGCCGCGTATCGTATACCGCCGCATGCACATTCGTGAATAGCTCAAAAAGCGAACAAATTGACAGAAACAAGGATCGTGATTATGAAATTGAATGTTGAATTGAATCAGAAGACAGAAAAGTAGACCTAATTGAAATAGCAACCGACCTAATAACAGTAAATTCATATACTAACACACATATCTGTAGTCTCGTGACATAGCTAAAACACGTAGTCATGTGTGTAGTTGTCAGGCAGTAATCGTAGCATATCGTATAGCTTAGATCGTTGAAGTGTATGTATAATTAAAAACAAATGAACACTAGAAATGTGAGGTTCGATTCTGTACTTCTTCTGTGTCTCTCCCGTGGGACTCATTAGCCTGGTTAGCAATCTCAGCTATCTAGAATTCGTTTTGTTGTTTTTTAAGCCCAGGGAGAAATTCGATTTACATTGTGATTTAAATGAATGCATAAGTATTATTCATATTGTGATTACGTTCATAATCAAAAATAGGACCCACTTGGACCCACCAGAGTTACGTGTTTTTTCATAAAAACATCAAAAACTAAAATACAAAAAAAAATACAAAAAAAACCTTTAAAAACTTTAGTTATACTTCTTAGAAGCGTAAACCAAATAAAGAAATATGTGCACTTATTATAAGAAGTTTAGTCACATTCTTAGTATTAAATAGCAATATTCTTTTTAAGTAGTGTCATAGTCTTCGGAAAGATAAAGCGTCACTAAATGCTCGAGGTGGCACTTAAGGTAGATTGTTTTAGAGTTTTTCAATGAAAATATTAAAAAGATCATAGTTCTTATTTTGATAGATATCCCGGTTGATAAATGTTGCCAAATTTCCAGTAGCAAGTGAGATGTAAAATTATTATGGACTTTGCTCTGTGTGTCGCTTTTAAATGTCAGAAAAATTGTTGTTTCTTATCAGCGAATACCGCAGCCATGATGATGCAGAAATGCCCGAGAATCATAGTTTGATTATTTCACGACAACACTGAAAATAAGGCAGTATTTATAGACAGTAAAAGCAACAAAAACAACACAGGTAGTCCAAGCCACCTGTTAAACAAGGGTATTCAAAAAGTTGAACGACTGCATAAAATGTTAGTTACGTTGTTTAACAGGTGAACTAAACGACGTGAGTCACTACTGTGTACCATAAATATTCTAATATAAAGTTACTGATTAGTAGAATAGAATAGAATAGAATAGGATAGGATAGGATAGGATAGGATAGGATAGGATAGAATAGAATAGAATAGAATAGAATAGGATAGAATAGGATAGAATAGTATGGAATGGAATGGAATGGAATGGAATGGAATGGAATAGAATAGAATAGAACAGAATAGGATAGGATAAAATAGAATAGAATAGAATAGAATGGAATGGAATGGAATGGAATAGAATAGAATAGAACAGAATAGGATAGGATAAAATAGAATAGAATAGAATAGAATGGAATAGAATGGAATAGAATAGAATAGAAATATAGATTAGAATAGCAAAAGCAATATAGAATAGTAATAGCAATATAGAATAGAATAATAAAATGCAAAGTTCAAAGAAATAGAACTAGATTAGTACCAAAGAACACCTAAATAATTAAGAAATACACAAACAACATGCAATTATTCAGTATAGTATATAGTTTAGAATAAATAGTAGATAATGATGCAATCTATAAGGGAATAGGTACATGAAAGTTACAAATCTTCACCAGATCGACCTGTAACAAATAGTACTTTGTTCAGCTCTGACAGAAACACAGGTAAAGTATGCATGCTCTTTAATTAAAACAAATCATAGTTTTCTTGCTATTGTCTACCTTGTCACCGATGGAGGAAGAAAATTAATGTACTTGATGTTGCGCAAAACATTTTGTGTTGATGCCAGTCCTACAATAACTTTTGAGGGTTTGCACGTAGCGTCATATCATACTAACAACATCATTTTCCTACAGTCGCATGTACCAGCAAACAAGAAGTTTTCAACCATTTCATTCAGTTCGTAATCCTGTCATAATGCATGTTAGAGTGAGGTGCAGGATTGTGTCTTTTTGATCAAATGTAACCATTCAATGGCAATACTCCATTCGTTATTTTTTTCAAGAACGGAGCAATTCTACTAATAGATACAATACTGCACATTGATGGAATGTTAGCACATCCATTGAATCATAATATGAAGTAAATCAACAGTTATAGCCGATTTTGTAATTTTCCCCGTTATCAATATGGTCCGAGTATCGCGTCGTGAAAACCCTCCATTGCTACTAAACTTCCTCCATCGGCATAAGCAAACATTATTACTAAGTGTAAATTAACGCTTGATTGCATGTTTTGTAATGTTTAATGTTTTAATGATAGTGAAAAAGAAACAATCAATGGTGCTATTTATGTGTAAAAATAACCATATAAATTATTTACTAACCACTTATCCCCGTTCACCCTTACCAATAGTAGCCACATATATAGGGCCCCTACTAACCAATACTCAACCCAAATATTCTTATCCATACTAACAATTGAGTAACTATTACTTTTATCACCGTGCATGTGACAAGCACATTTTTACTAACCAAGTTTTCGTGGCAACCCTCACCCTCTAACCACCCAAACCCGTTTTTACTAACCAGGTTTGAGCAACGTCATCATTTTAACCACCAAATCCCGTTTTACTAACTAACCAGGTTTGAGTAATCTTGCCTTTGTATCCACCCAATCCTATGTTACTTAGCAGGTTTGAGTAACCATGCCACCATAACCACCCAATCCCGTTTTACTAACCAGGTTTGAGAAACCTCAACGTTTACCACCCAATCCCGTTTTACTAATCCGATTTAAGTAACCTTATCACTGTACCCATCCAACCCAGTTTATACCAACCAAATTCTATCTTTACTCACAAGGATTCAGTAACAACATCACTGTTATAACCAAAACCCGTTTTACTAACCAGGTTTTTGTGACTTCATAGTCAAAACCAGCCAATCCCGTGTTTACTAACCAGAGTTTCAGTGATCTCATCACTGTAACCACCCAATCCTGCATTTACTAACCAGTTTTATAACCCTCATCCCAGAACAAATCTTGATATTAACTAACCAAGTCTTACCACCCTCACCACTGTGTCCTAAAATTCCCATTTATACTAACCATTTATCTTTAGCACTTATCAATATTACTTAAGCACATATCAACCCAAAGTTTTAACGAAACATTACCATTACTTCTCACACACTTTCATCAAGTTTTACCTACAAATATAGGTCACATTCTAACCAAATTAGCCCGTATAACCTTATCTAATCAAAACCCAGTTTTAGAATTTAGTCCACATAGTAATTTATCAAAGCATTTATCCCAAATTATAACGCACAGATCAAACCGTCCGGCGCACCCTGATCTAGATATCTCTTGATCTAATAGAGTAAAATACACCCCTTTTCCACAATTGTTTATTATTAAAAAAATCTTATAATCATGAAATATGGTGCTATGTACAATTCATAATTTCATTTGGTGCTAGTAGTTATAAGCAATTCCCATTATTGAATCATATGTTTAGTATAGGCCGATTATTGTAAGGTGCACCAAAATGTGCTAACCCACAATACGATTCATACTGCACACATTCCCACTACAATAGCTTTCACTCACTTTTATATACCCATCATTTTAAAAAGCACATTGTCACTTTCTCTCCCATACCAACCTTTTTTGTCCACTATTACTAGATGCTATAACAATGTCCAAGATACTACTTCATTGTTGCAAGATAGATTTTAAACCTTCTGCCTACATACTTAACCTCTTGGCACAATTTAATACTACTTTATTAACCTTCAGTAGTACTGTATAACTCCGACGTTAGCCTATGAACCGATATAATTTCTCTGACAATTCATGGTTCTTCTTAAAAAAATGATAGATTTTCAACAATCTTTACCTCCAGGATGAAGAGCTTTGTACTCCTCACCATCCCCGTTTCGTATTTCTCTGATAATCCACACTTCTAAATAGACTATATTCCAACAGCTTTTAGCATCAGAGTGATTTCCTAACCATCCCTGTTTTCCACCTTGATCAGTAGCCTGGTCATTAAATCCCAGGAACTCATTGCATCAATTCAGTCTAACGTCACAAAACAATTCACCACAAATAGAGATCGAACAATTTTTCAACAATTTACCATCAAACCTGTCATCCTGTTCTTTTCCTTCTAGTTTACCATTCCCTCCATCCTTTTATTGTTTTATAGAATGACAAGCACGTCCCAAGATTAGATGTATAGATCCTTTTCTAGCTAGCCCTCTTCTATCCATTTATGTCCTAATACTTCCAGTGGAATGAAGGATTTACCTTCTATCCATCAGATAAACAAGCCCTTTTTATCCTGTTTTCCCATATCCTACACATCGGTCTCTTTCCCATTTCGTGTAGAATAGCATTCACTAGGAGCCAAGATCAATAATTTTGTTACTATCTCCGTCCATTTTCGTCATCCGTGTCCTTCAGTTGATAAGTGTAACTACAACATAAAACCCTATAATTAATTTGCTCACCGTCCATCTGAAGGATTAAAGTATCAAAAGCCAATTAGTTTCCCTCTCCCTTCGTATCATTCCTTTTCCAGTGTAGTGTTGAAGAACAGCAAACAAACAATCATTTTAATACAAGACTTCATACTTGTTTTGACATTTACATGTCCACCTAGGCAATTCGCGCGCATCTATTTTATTAGTAGCAAGATGGTATCGTCCATCGTCATATCCAATCTTCCCTTATTCACAACATAATCCTTGTAGGCCTATTGTAGTGTGGCAGAATAGAAATACTTCATCAAGACCAGTCAGCAAATCCGTCCTTACATCTCCGCTATTCGTTTCCCCACCTCACCTGAATACACAATAATTTTCCTAATCCTTCTTTTCACGTCACTAGTGTAGTAGTGTAGTGTAGTGTAGTGTAGTGTAGTGTAGTGTAGATTGTAGTGTTGTAGAAAACCTAGGACGAATTTCCGTCGCCGATAAACCCATCAGTTATGACGCTCCCCGGCCTGAATAATGCACGACTATTTCGTAGCAAAATGTTTGTGAACATTAAAATCCTACACATTCAGCACAATTAATAAGGCACGGTTCCAAATTCATGACGGAATGTCTTCCGACATACGAAAGGGCTAGACGCAAGAGCCATGACGAAATGCATTTTGAGTCATGACGCAAAAATATTAGGAAAAACGCATAACTACCTTCTTTGAAGTGGTGTTTATAATAATAGAGGCCCTTGCGAAATTTGTCTGCATCATTCAATACACTATACTACATCTATCTTTGCATCATGACTCAATATATTTCTGCATCATGATGCAAGACAATTGCGTCAAGCCCTTTCGTATGACTCAAAAGCTTTCGTCATGAATTGGGAACTATGCCTAATCCGTCACCCAATTCGCCATTCCCTCATCCGACCCACCATTCTTGAATTGTTTCATTGTATTAGCACAGATCCTCCATTAAGAGCAGATCACCCTCACATCACCACTGTTCATTTCCTCGTCACATTCTTCATTTAGTAGGGATGTAATAGCCGTCCATTTCTTAGTTCTTTACATAACCATTCACAGATGATATACAATAGTTGTATGAAAGACGCTGATGCCCTGTTTTCCTTAGATCCCATTTTATATCCATGTACAGTAGTGCTATAGAATAGTTGGTATAAAGGCCAACCAACAATAACAAAAAGCTTCGTCCGTCATTTACTATTTTCCTCACCCGACCGTAGGCCTACCTTTCATTTGTGCTATAGTGCCATCATCTAATCTAATCCATCTAAGGTCTCACATATCTCACCATTTCCACATAGTTCACCGGCCAGTTCACCTGAAAATGCGATCCCCAATACCCTATTTCAATAGCCGATCATATTATTCCTTTCAGTGTAGAATACAGTACTGTAGAATTCCTAGAAAAACACTTTCAAGACAAGATAATCATTTCTGCAATTCACTCTCTGCCAATCATGGTGTCACAAATTCACACCTTTTCCACATTATTTACCTGAACAATTCGATCTCCAATATTGGTCGTGTTTATTTCACCCGTCACGCCCGTCTCGCCCGTTACATTCGTCATGCCAATCCATTTCTAGTGTAGAGTAGTACTGTAGTGTAGAATAGTCACCATGAGATCACTTTCACGAGAAGACAATCATATCCGCAAACACAACTTCAATGTTCACTGTTCACTGTCCAACCTCTCTCCATCCAATACACCATTCTTGTAGACCTAACCTGTCCTCACGTGGCTCAGAATGCACTTCTCGTGTCCTCATCAGTCATCTACTTCTGATAAATCTCATCCTTCATTTCAACCTTAAGCCTACGAGCTACAATTGTTTTTTTCCCTGTATACCGTAGAATATACAAAATCAACGCTATAAGCTTCTTCCTCATACCTCGTTAGCTTCTGTAGCCATGCCACTTTTCTCTCCATCGCCTCCTTACATTATAGTTATTTAGAAGGTTACAGAATAAAAAAAAATAGCAAGAATCTACTTACTATGCTTTAGTCAATGGTTCCGTCCTTACACGTTCACTTAAACAACGGTAAAAGAAATGTCATACTCGGTTTGCTCTTCCTCACGAGCATCATACCTTTCATCAAAATGGTCCCATAAGAATGTTTACTATGACTCACTTGATGAATTCACAGCAGTTTACCAAGTCCACATCTGCTTTCTCAGTCAAATAGACGTATCATTGATTAATCCCCGTAGGGTAGAAAATATTTCAACGAGACTATAAATGAAATTTAATAATAGCTCCATACCCACACGTTTACCGTCAAACCCTTGAACATTTAAACGGAGGATATAAGTGCGTTTGATAAATCGCGACATGAGTATAATTATGAATGTTTGAAAGTTGTTGACCTGGAATAGAGTCTTGGAGAGCACCACATTTTAATAGCCACAAGATACCACACATCTCCCTTCAAATCCCATCCCACCCAACCCCACCTCACTTGTCATCCTTATATTAATCAATAAATAGTTGTTGCAAATAACCTTTCTTCCACGATAGTTTTCCCGTAGACTTTGTACAACCTACTCCGTGTCATCCATAACCTTTTAGTCACTCTGAGCATGTGAAGCACTAACTCTGTCATGTAACTAGGTCTTTTTACTGTCTGTTGTTTGCTTTTCTTCCTACAGTCACGTGCTTCCGTTTCATTTCTTGATACATTTTATGAGCCGGACAAATTTTGTAGCTCTGCGTAATCTGCGTTTCTTTGTATTTCAAAGTAGCAAAGCCATAATGTGCCGCTGCGATAAAAACTGCTCTTTGTAGTAGCAAGTTTCAAAGTAGCATTGCCAGAAAGTGCCGCTGTAGTAGAAATCAACTATTAAAACCAGTTTGCCTTAAATGCACGTGGTATCCTCTTTGTATCTTTGCGTTGGTTTCCTATCGTGTTATGTAGGTGTAGCTTTCTGTACCAGCATTTTATAGTATGATCATTTCTATCACAAGTGAGCTTCCTTTCTATGTATGTTTGTTTACACTGTTTTCTTCATCTCTCAAGTGCTTCCATGTACAATATGTTAACTGTAGTTAGATATAGAACATGATACTTTCTTGTGCCTCCACATACCACATGATATAGTTGTGCGGTGGCATTCAACACTTACTTTTAAGAATGCAAATAAAAAGTAGATAGATTAGCCACAGTACTGGTTTTCCCAGATTTAGCTCTCTACCTCTCAAGATAGAGAAATTTTATTTTAGCTAATTTACGGATCGTGAATCAATTCTGGAATGTATTGTTAAAAAACTAAAACATAATACGCAAAGCAAGTAGCATTTTGTCGTTCTGTAGATACTTAACGTAGTAAATTTTGAAACATACATATCGATGTTATGTCTGGTCTTGCATTAAAAGGTTTGCCAAATATTTAGTAAAGTATGTAGATCTCAACAATTCCTATATTTGCACGTCACCAGTTTGCTTTGCACTTGCGGATACAGTAGATATAAGAGAAGTGTTTTGCAAATGTACACTTTCTCGTTAGGTGCTCCATATTGTGGTACCAACAGATAATTGAACTTCAAACCGGAAGTAATCCTTATGCGATCTTGTCAATTTGATCTGTTGCTAGCCATGTTATCGTAGTTTAGATAAAATCATGCTATATATCATCCCATTTTGTGTTCGTAACCATGATTGTGATATACATCACTCGTGCCTGCTGATGATTTATAAAACATCCGCTGGATATCTCCGACTGTGAACTTCTTAATGTTAGCTAGTAGTGCATATGATGCGTGAGCAATACGCACGATTAAAAGTAGTGGGCCTGTAATAGATCCCTTGGGAACACCACATATACAATAATTTAAATGAACCATGATTCTAGTTTAATAACTAGATATAGATCTAGTTTAATAATATACTGGAGTATATGATTCTGACATACGTACTGTTTTGCTCTTTTTATCGAATAGCAATAAAGCAGTTTCATAAAATAGCTTTTGCTCCTTGATTTTCAACGTGATTAATAGTGCATGCGTATTATTAATGTTAGTTAGATGCAACTTTCACTGTACTCTGTTTTGCGATTGTTGTTCTACTTTTGTGTCAATGTCTGTTTTTCAGTGGCTTGCATAGGGTATACAAGGTAAGTTCAGTTATAGATAGCAGGTAAGCGGTTAAGCGACTGTGTTTCAATAAAATATCAGTGATTCTGACGGACATAAAGTTAGATTACATAGATTACGGTATAAGAATACAAGCAGGTGATAAATAGAAATCGCGCTTATTTCTTATTAATAATCATACCAGTTGTGGTATATTCCATTTGGTTAGATTCGTTTAGGTTGGAATACATGCAGTGGTAGGATATTAGTAGTAGAACCCACGGGTAGATCTTGGTAGACACAACTTGGGAACTTCGTTGTAGAAGTAATTACATAACACTCTAGGTTTTTACAATAACCAGTCCATACTATACACACACCAAGCAAGGAGATTTCATAGCAATTTTGGGCGATTGAGTGCTTTTGCGCGGGAAATTCAAATTGATGCCATGTGACGTGAATAGCATAAGCTGGTATTCTGGGAAATTAATCCGATTCAGATATTACTTCTAGAGTAAATGGGAAGGATAAAGGTGACTTTTGTCCGTTTAAAAATAGTTGCAGGAGTAGAAATAGGAATGGTGTATTTGCCAGAAATAGTGACAGACCTAATCGCAGATGTAATTATACTGGTCATTGTTGTAAGGGTAGAAAAGCGGTATCGGTAGGAATTGTGGTAGCTGTGGGAGTAGGAATAACGGTAGTTTAAGAAGTAGGAATATCGGTAGCTGTAGGAATGGGATTAATCTTACCCTTTAGGAGTAGGAACAATGGTAGCTGTAGGTTAGGAATAATAGTAGCTGTAAGAGTAGACATAACGGTAGTTAAAGTGATCATAATGTCTGTATTATTTGTAGGATTAGGAATAGCAGTAGCTGTGGGAGTGGGATTAACGGTAGCTTTAGGGGTAGGTAAGCAAATATGGTAGCTGTAGGTTAGCGATAATGGTAGCTGTAGGTTAGCGATAATGGTAGCTGTAGGTTAGCGATAATGGTAGCTGTAGGTTAGGGATAATGGTAGCTGTAGGTTAGGGATAATGGTAGCTGTAGGTTAGGGATAATGGTAGCTGTAGGAGTAAACAAAACGATAGTTAAACTGATCATAATGCCTATATTATTTGTAGGATTAAGAATAGCGGTAGCTGTGTGAATGGGATTAACAGTAGTTTTAGGGGTAGGTTAGCAATAATGGTAGCTGTAGGTTAGCGATAATGGTAGCTGAAGGTTAGCGATAATGGTAGCTGTAGGTTAGCGATAATGGTAGCTGAAGGTTAGCGATAATGGTAGCTGTAGGTTTGGGATAATGGTAGCTGTAGATTAGGGATAATGGTAGCTGTAGGAGTAAACAAAACGGTAGATAAACTGATCATAATGCCTATATTATTTGTAGGATTAGGAATAGCAGTAGCTGTGGGAATGGGATTAACGGTAGCTGTAGGACTGTAGGAATAACGGTAGCTGTGGGAATGGAATTAACGGTAGATGTAGGGGTTGGAATAATTTAACTAAAGTGAAGAAGTAACGGTAACTTTAGAGGTAAGAATAACAGTAGCTGTAGGGGTAGGAACAATGGTAGCTGTAGGTTAGGAATAATGGTAGCTGTAGGAGTAGAAATAACGGTAGTTAAAGTGATCATAATGTCATAATTATTTGTAGGATTAGGAATAGCGGTAGCTGTAACGGTAGCTGTAGGGGTTGGAAAAACTGTAGCTAAAAAGGAGAAATAACGGTAACTTTAGGGTAGGGATAACGGTAGCTGTAGGGATAGGTTACCCTGGAAAAAATAGAGTACAATTATAGTACACATTCCTGAGGTGCAAATTTGGAACACAAATTCGAGTACAATTTAAGTACAATTCGAATACAAATTTGTGTACTCGAATTGTACTTAAATTGTATTTATATTCACAGGAATGTGTACTAGAATTGTACTCGATTTTGTCCAGGGTAGGAATATTGGTGACAATTAGAAGTAGAAAATAATAACGGTAGCTGAAGTGGTCAAAATGCCTATGTTATTTGTAGGATTAGGAATAGCGATATAATAGCAATATTGGTAGTTGCATATAGGTAGTAATAGTAGTAGTACTTATCAGAAAGAGATAGAGCTCAAGTGGTAAAACAATAGGATCATAATCTATCGATGTTAGTTATAGTAGAGATAGTTGTAGATGCAGGAATAGCGATATCCATATAATATTTTGTAATGGAAGGATATGTGACAGCGGTATAGGATTAGTGGTAGGACATACGGACAGTCCCATATGCATAGGATCTAATAATTGCAGGAAAACCTTTGCTTATTTTAAAATTACGGCAATTTACAGCAAAATATTTAAGATTATTCACAAGGTTAGACTTGGGATAGGATTTGTTTTGTAGAGTGGACGATATTAATTCAGTACGGTACTATAACAGGCAAAATATGTTTAAAAAGTATGTATGTTCCCCTAATGTGTCATTGAAGTTAAATGAATGCAGTTGCGCTGGGTATATTAATAGCAGTAGTGTAGTATTAGGTTAAAGTGAGTTGAACTTAGATGTATGAATTTTTATAGATGACCTTTGCAGGTACACATAGACGGGAGTATAGATAGAATTCAAATAGATGCGTCGCTGTAGTATTTGAAGTAGAATGTAGTCAAACTACAGTCCCTAAATTGTTAATTCTGTCATTACTGGTGTTATTAGAGTCCAGCGATTTCATCACTGCAACATCGGTCGATAAACGGTCTTTGCATACGCTATTATAAGAAGTGCGTTTAAAAAATTCAAAACTGCGTATCTAGCGATGTTGCGGTGATGAAGTCGTTGGACTTTGAATGCACTATTACTGACAGAATTAACATCTTGCAGGTAGGAATATCGGTAGCTGTAGGAGTCGAACTACAGAAATTGGGTTTTATAGTTTTAGCAGATTAGAATGAAGAGGGACCAAGTTAAAAGCGTAGTTAGAAGTAGAATTAAACCACTGTTGAAGAGAAATCGGGTTTAGTTTAGATGTACTCAGTATAGTATGCAGTTGTAGATCTAAAATATGAAGGGATGAAACAGATTAATGCGAGCAATGTTGATGGATGGCAGTTCATGTAAGAAATAAAATAGATAAATGCCAACATATAGTGTAGGATTTATTACAGATCTGTAAATGATTGAACAGCATTTGTAGCAAAGGTGATCCATGGGACCAAAGATTTAGTTTTAGTTACTCTTCTTAAAATTAATAGTTTCAAAACTTGAAATGATGAAATAACAAAAATATGATATTAGACCAAATAGAGAGGAGACCAAAGATAGATCCAGATTTATAGATGTAGATTGTTACGAAGATGTATATCGTCATACGAGTGCAGGAAAGTCGCGTCTGCAATGGCTGCAATTTTCCATAAATTCGCATTGCACATTATAAATTGTATATTTTTGAGTCAGTAGTTTTTCTGGTATTCTAGTGATAATGTGTTAAATAACATGAATAAATACAACCTATGACAGCCATTGCAGATACGACGTTCTTGCACTCACATGACGATATGCAAATTGTAGCTAAAGAAGTAGATATAGAAGTAGACATACACGTAGTTGTAGATGCAGATGTAGATGTAGACATAGACATAGCTGTAGATGTAGATTATACTAGTTGTTAATATAGACGTAGAGTAAAATGTAGATGTAAATTTAGATGTAGATGTAGATATAAACATATATAGATGTAGATATATTTAGATAGATGTAGTTTGCATGGTAAACAAAACAGTCTGTTTACTCTCAAAACGCTTGTTTTCTATTGCAATTGCATGGAACAGTACTATAATATTATTAGTTATGGGTCTGAGTATAATAGAGTGGTATGTATGGAAGGATTAATTTAAAAGTAATTATAGTTTGAACATATTGATTGAACTTGAGTACGTTTTATTTAAATGCCCTCATGATGTATGTGTATGCGTATAGTTGTTTTAAACTTTATTGTCAACCATAATTTCTGATTAGATAAAAATAACTGGAACCAGCTTATTTAATGGAAATAAAACAAAAGCAAAAGATAGAACAAATATAAAGTAGTAATGAACACTTATAAGCCTGTCCTTCAGTAGACATAAAATGTCACTTAAATACCGTATTCTTCATAGATTAAGCGCAACTTCAGTAGCGGTTTGATAGTACCCGCATCTAATTAGCATCGGTCACATGAGTGCGTTTTGAATATTAAATTTGTTTATCGTAATGTAACTGCATGATAAAGAATTCTAAAAATGTTGAGTGTTGTGTTTTCAAAATGCATAATTTTATCATAACATGAAGTTATTGTAGCTACATCTTTTGTATGTGCAAACCATGTCAGTTTGATGTTTAATACTATGCACTTAACTGCTAAATCTGAATAACTCACCAGCATCAAAAAGATTGATTCCTTCCCATAATAGCAATGGTACATTGCAGCTGCAAATGCGATATTTGTGTGCATGCATTTTGTAACTACATGAAGTAGTATTAGAATATCGGGTTTCAACTTTTAATTTCACCGCTAATTCACTTTTCATTCTAAAACATTTATTAAATCATAGGCATAGCTAAAATCATGCATAACTGTTCAGCGAATCACGTGAGTTGTATTTAGTTATAAGCTTGCTTGATCTGTAACACATGCGTAGAAGCATCACTGCATCTTAACAACATGTTAACGTTGAACCTGACGATTTAGCGTTGTCCTACAATTATACCAATTATATATATGACTCAAAATCTTACCATTCAGAGCACTTTTATACTTTATAGATCACTATATAATCAAAGCAGTCGTGAGCTCAGTTTGAGTTTAAAGAAGATACTAGTAGATATAGCTCAATGCAATAAGCAAAGGCGATCTTTGCGTGCATTAGTCATGTTAGTGTAGACATTATAGAAATAAACCCTATACATTTTCATCATTGCTTGCTTATTTTCACAACATTCGTAAATACTTTCACAAAATTATACCGCACTAAATTCTTGAATTTCAAGTTGTCCAGCTATTCCCATTTTATCAACCTGCAACACCGTAATTGATTTGTTAACGCAAAATATTTAGAATATCACTTAGATAGATCCAGCCACCACGCACCGATAATAAAACAGAAGAATTTTTTTTTTTTTTAAATGTAGATAGCAAATACTTAGAAGCAATTTCAATGCAATACTTATTATGATTAGGATATCCAAAAAAAAAATGAAGGGGGCCTCTCCTATCAGCCATATATTTTGTTTTGAAGTCAGCCTACTACAACACCCATACA
>JXSR01S053635.1:2210-25880 GCA_000969725.1 Ophiothrix spiculata
GAGCAAACAATGTCACTCTAGTCATTGTAAAACATGTGCATCGATGGATTACAGTGTTGGCGCGACATGTGATCATTTTGTAACTAGCTCTGCTCTATTCATTGTAAAACAATATGTGCATCGATGGATTACATTGTTGGCGCGACATGTGATCATTTTGTAACTCGGATATAATATCTAAAACCTGGGAAATTCTCTTCCCAGCTAAAACTGAATAATATTTTTAAATAAAGGATATCATCATTAAATTATGACAGTTTTTTAACTGACTAGAGTTTATGTGCCAAGAAATATTATATATCGAAGTTGCAATAATACGCACGGGCATAAAACATCGCTGCTAGTTGAACATATTTCCCTGATACGTGAAGGCTGATACGTTACACGCACACATTCAAGATTCAAGACTACGTTATTGACATTTATTTTTGTTAACAAATGTATTGACTCAAACTTATAACCTTCATAAAAGTTGATATTTTGAACCATTTAAAGGAATTGTTCATGATATGAGTGAAATAATTAACATGAGCTAGGTTAACAATGAGCTAATAATGAGTAAAACTTACATTTATTGATAGTTATAGCTGGATTTGTAGATATCATTCGCTCGATTATACAATATTATTTTCAAAACATCGACGGGTTCGATATATCATTAACTGTCGAAATATCGTACACCCGATTTATCGATGTTATTTTCAAAATATCGGCAAGTACGATATATCGATAAACCTTGAAATCCAATATCGGCGATATCGATGTTTTTAAAAAATCGATATATCTCGATATATCGAATTATCGACCATGCTTAACTTACTATATCATGACTATTACTGATGGAACTTGCCAAAACATATCAATATTTATTCCGCCTTCAGAGAGACATGATCTAAACAACAATGACAATATTTACTATTTGCTCTGAATGCCATCAATGTTGTGATCATTTTTGATTAAAATCACGTAATTTTTGATGGATATGTTGTATGTTTTTGTTTGACATATGCTGCAATGTTTGTTGTAAGCTGGAGGCTTACTTAATTGCCAGTATATGTTTTATATCTGCCTCTAGAAGAAGATGTTTTGAGTGACATTCTTTTTTTTTTTTTTGATGAAGAATTTGAAGAAATAGTGATTTAGTTTTGTTTGCTTTTATTTTGTTTTTATTTAACTCATTTTCAAAGAAGAATTTTAAGAAAATGGACTCTGCAAATTTGCATATCACTCAATGTGTACAATTTTGCATAGCTCTAATATAAAGGTTGATTTTGTTAAGCACATAGGAAATTTCTAGAGAGGAATTTGACAAATTATTTTTTAAATGAAGAGAAAGAATTTGATGAGAAAATAGTGGAGAATGCGGATTATGTCAGAAGTACTTTTTCTAGAGAGTGTGGGGGAAGGAACACCAAAAGAGTGACTGTTTAGACCAGCAACTAACGATTACTACTAAAAAAATCATTTATGTTAAAAAAAACAATAAATAAATGAACATTGGGTTTTTTCAAATCATAGTAGAGCAAATCTGGAATAAAAATGATTAGTTTGATTGGAATGGATTTATCTTACAAACATGTTAAAATATTTATCTGGGTCTGATATTGTTCAGATCCAAAATTATATTGCCAATAAAATGCAACATTTTGTTCAAAAGTGTTATGGTGGTTGATAACAAGTTCAGTAAAAGTGAAACAGTTTTAATGAGATTTGATTTGCTCTATAAATTCTTCACATTTCTCGAAAACATTTAAAAAACAAACAAGTTTAAAAGAATATTAATTTTAAAGTTAAAAAGGATACTGTTTTTTATTTTGAAATATTCAAAACGATACTGATCAGAAACTAAATAAAATAGTTCTACATGTCGTTCATTGTTCACAATATCAATCTGCACTACTGAATAAAAGGCCTACTTTTACTGCAAAATAGGTAATTTTTTCAAGGGTTTAGGCATAATGGCCTGGTTCCACTGTGGCTCCAGATGCTTTCGTGATACATTCCGATGCATGAGGAGTGCAGCGCAAACAAATGAAATATTTGCATTGAAATTTATCACAATGTATTCAATTATTGCCAAAAATTTAGTTTTGTAATAGAGTTTTCTTGAAATTGTGGATGTTATTTTGAGTATTTGGGAGTGATTAGCTAAAGAGGGGGGGGGGGGAGGTTGGCGGGGAGCATTCATAGTGGACCCCTTTAATGTTTACATCTGGAATGCTTTGGGAGAGCATTGTGAAAGATTTCTCAAAGCATTGTCGACTTTCGAGGCATCAATTGACTGAAAATCCTGGATACTCTCTATGTACATACAGACCTGTTCCATTTATAAATTATTGGTGCTTTATTGAGTTTCATCATGATAAACTGTCATGATATTTGATTCTAGAGGGAAATATAAAAAGTTTAATATTGAACTCCAAAGCAAAATTTATTTTTAGACATAATATTTTGATTTGAGAAATGCCTGTAAAATTGCCTGAACACATTTGTTTAAATTCATGACAGGCATCAAAGTGAATATTCATTAGATCTGCCAATATTATACATACTCAAAGTGACCCAGTTTTTGGTCTTTTATTTCCATCACAATGTGTAAATTTACTCCAAATTGATCATCGCATGCAAATGGAGGTCAAACTCCCGATGTTTAAAAAGTATTGATGTCAGTGCATGATGGGAGAAAATGATGACGAATATCAAATTCTGTCGGATTATCCGTGAATATCTGTTGTGTGTTTTGAGTTTGACTTGTAAGCCTCGTAGAAGTGTTGTTTGATAGTATCTGGTTATCCATGGGGAAACCTCACGGGGGAGCAACTCAAGTATAATGTTGCAGGCATAGCGTGACCACAGTTTTTCAAAACACCCCCTAAAGGCTGATTGTTTCTGAAGCCAAAATATACCCTTTTTCACCCATTCACACTCTAAATCGGGAATTTACCGTTACCGTTTTAACACTAGGGTTTGAAAAAGTACCCTATTTCTTGAAAATGAGCTAAAATGGCTGTTTTTGATATCCTAAAAGGTGTCACCTGATACACCCTTTTGTCCTCAAAAACAACCCTAATTCACCTTTTTCTTGGTCACGCTATGCCTGCAGCATTATACTTGAGTGCCCCCCCCCCCCCGGTGGAAACCTGTAGAGGGAATATAGTAATAGTATTTGTTATCACTAGAGGGGTTTTAGGAGGTTTTTGTTACGATTGATCTAGCTTGATATCATCTAATTCCCCTCTTTTAAGAATTTAAGTTTATCTTCATTTATATACTGAATCAAGCTGATTGAGTAACAAACTATGATTTTGTTCATGAAGAGTTAAAAGAAACAATAAGTGCATATCAGTTCAGCTGAACTCACAATTCGGATACTTATCTGAATTTGGATACTCTGTATCAAAATTCTGATACCCATATCCGAATATGGATTAAAAACACCTGAAACAGGATATCAGCTGATATTAATATTCAGCTTCGCCTCCCACCATACCGGTATGTATAAAAGTCAATAACATTATCATCATTTGTCATCTAAATTCTAAGAAAGTTTTGGCCAAATTATTTTGCCTTCTGTGATAAGTAGCTATCAGGACATGTTTTGAATCTGTCAAGCTGGAATTGCACAGATGAAAATGGCAATTCCACAGATACATTTATCATAGATGCAAGAAAGATGTTCTATATGTACTTGCCAGCTTGCGCTATCGATTTGTTTCCTGCGCCACAACAGGCGTATCAGAATTTGGATACTCCTCCATATCCTAATTCTGATACGGGTATCACAATTTGGATACAAAATGTACGTGGATATCCAAATTCAGATACGTATCCAAATTGTGAGTTCTTCCGAACTGATATAGGAGGTACCAAAAGAGTCTGGCTTCAGAAGAGTAATGTGATGTGTGTTATAGGGTGGACCTGCAAAACCCTGTCATTTAGCAGAAATGCAAAATGTGGGGGAAAGAATGCTACCGGAAGAGCAAAAGTTCATTTCTCACCAAGTAAAAAAGAAAATACACTTACATATCTTGATGTAATTTGGAAAAATAAAATCTGAGATCTTTTTGATTCAGTATGATGATGCACATCAAAATTTACAGAAGAAACACTGGACTATACAGGTTGTAACAGAAAAAATTATACATTGTTATCTACGCTGTGAGAATAAAGTTACACCTTGTAGCACATTGTCATTTATTTATATTGAAAGTCAATTTCTTCAGCTACAAAATGCACTTTGTTTCATCCAAATTGATGGTCTACAAGCAGAGTTATGGCAAATATACAGACCCTACATTCAAACCACCTGGGCCAGTTTATCCGATTCATTTACTGGTAGCAGAATAATGGCGCATAATGCCCAAATCAGCAATAGGGTTTTGAACAGGATAACGAGGTTGATTTTAGTGTTCCATGAACTTCTATCTAACAAAGGCATATCATAGACCTCTTAATAATGACATTGCCCGTAGACTGTTGTATTCTTGATGTTGGACGGGATGCTAGAACAAATTAAGTTTTCAAGAGATATCGTAGTTGGTGAGACAACATATCATCTAAAGTCAACATGCAAGTACCGTACTTTAAGACTACCCGGAGATTTTAAATACTGTCCAGGTCAAATGAAACACTATCATTTCTGAACTTAACTTTAATCAATTGAGCTAGGAAAATTATTTTTAATTTCCATATTTCCCTTTGAATATAAAACTGTGTAAAAAAAAACCTGCAAGAGGATTATCCCTTTACACTCTTTGCTTGACATCGAGTCTTTGATGCAACTGTTTAGGCCTGCAACTGTTTATTCTTACTTGGATATAAACAATAATTTAAACTATCAAAACATAATTTTTTATGATAAAATATCATAAAATTATTTATGAATTATTCTTATCACCTTATCACATGAAAAAATAAAAACATTCTTGAACATGAGGTGTGCTGATGTCATTTTATCTCACTGCATTGTTAATCTTCATCGAATCACGAAAAAATGTTTACGCTGAAATAATGGTGAAATCGGCCCAAGTGGTTTTCAGCGGTCTTTACTTAAATGGTCGTAACTTTTGATCTTGACCATTAAATGAGACCTTTTAAGCTGCTTCTGGTAGCCAATTAAACAGCCTTTCATATAAAGGAAAGTTTGTGAATTCAACGATTTTATTTTCCTAATGATATCGCTAACAAGAATGTATAATTTTTTCTGTTACAACCTGTAGTTTATCTCAGAGTTGTTTTTCTTCGTTTGCAGGGTTTTTCTTTCCGACGCTTGTTGTTAAGGCCTTCTGCGTACTGATACACTTATTTACGCACGTATTTGCAGAGCGTGATTTGTTGATTTCGATTGTTTACGCTCACGCTGTTGGCGCGCGCGTTAAGAGTGGCGTAAATTGACCCGATTTGAAAGGAAAAACAATTTTGAGAGATAGTATAGCCACCTTTTTTCCTAGCTTTGTTTCACACTATTTGATAATTTACTGATAATAGATTTTAATTTTAATCCCTAATTCTTAGAAACTTGATGTCAATTTACACATGTCTTTTTACTTTGGACTTGATGCTTTACCTTGTATGTTGAGTTCATCTCAGGTCAGGTACTAGTATATGGTATCATGTACACTTTAATCCATGTTTCTAAATTAAGAGCATATTGAGTGACATGGAACATGATACTTAGTGCATCACTGGATATCTTACTCCACAAAAGTACACTCATTATCTTCTGAATGTTTTTTTCTTAACTGCAATAAGATAGTCCAGCCATTCATTTTGTTAAACCATCATGTATTGGTACTGCGCAGTGCTCAATAATAACCCTAACACGTCACTATCCAACAAAATCCAACTTGAAGCAAAAATCAACAAATCGCCCAAGTTCAAATTTGTCATAGATGGGGGTTATAGATGGGCACGAAAATGCTGTCATGGTAGGCCATACACAGTGGTTTCCCATAGCTGGACATTGTATCGGGATGCGAGAGGCCGGGGGTTCGAATCCCAGGGGAAACGTGAAAATGTTTGAATGACGTATTCGGACTTCAATAGTTTTTAAGCATTTGGGAGTAAGGGTTATGGGGTTTTGCTTGAAAACGTGCAAGTAAAATTTATAGATATAATTTGAGTTAAAATTGCATCATTGAGAGCATGTAAAATTATGTGTTTTTCAGTTTTTTTTTGAAGCAAATTCTCATATGTGCTTGTAGCTTCAAATGTTAAAATCAAGCAGTAGACGATTGCGAAAATGTCATTTACAGCCTATGTAATTGATGAATATGACAATCAATATTTAAAAAATGAGAGTAACAACGTGCAATCTGCCAATGTTTGTCCTGCAAACCTCAGTACAAAGGCAATGTGTGCAGTTCAAACAATGAAATATAGCCCGACATTGTACATAGACCTATACATTTTGTATATTTAGTTTACACTTTTAATTAAAACGGTATTTGTTCAGTACATATGTATGTCTCTTCATAAGCATAAGCATAGAGGCAGAGAGTGTATATTGAGATGGTTAATGTACTATGGAAAAGAATATTTGCGAATTAAAAATTTATAAATTGGACATACTAAGCTTACATGATATTACAGGATAGAATGTTCCTAGACAATATTTAACCTATAGTGTGTTGATGTACATGTCTATAGTTACAACTCAAACACAAACTCACGGCAGCGAACTTCTAAATTAAAATTTCCTATTCATCGGGATAGCCAGACAGACTAGCATTATAGCAAATGACCATATGGATAGATAGCCAAGCTTTTCAGCTTAGTTTTCCAATATTGCTTTGAATAAATTAATCCTGTGTAGCGAGGGCATATACTTGGCATTGATACCTAATAATCATTTGGGCCTGATATTTGAATAACCCCAGTGCTTTGATATTTCTATGGTGATCTGCCAGTTGTCCATATATTTGCTGAAGGCATTTGCAAGTGAAGAGAATGCCAAGTTTCCCCCTTTTCCATATATATTCATGCTATTAAAGCTTAATGCTTGCATTCTGAAATCAGAAATCCCTCTCTTCACTCTCATAGTTTCAATTAAGAATTTGTTGTTTTTTAGTATGAGTTTGAGGAAGATCTAGGCATGTACAGTAAAAACGAAATTTCGCAATTTAAGAATAGTAAAATTTTGCAAATCTTTATTTTGTTGTATTTAGTTTATAAGCTGTAATAAATAGTCTAATATTTAATCCCACAAATTTGAAAGATAAGCAACGTCAATTTCACAGCAAAATTTCATATAAATTTCCAATAAAATGGGATTTATTTCTTGTGACCTTATCGTAAAATTACTGTGTACTTCCTGATATTATAGCATTATAATTTCATTCTGAAGTGTAATTAAGATTATTAAGGAGCAGGAGTTCACCACCGGAGGGCATGCATTAACTTTTGCACCCACAATTTTGCTTGCAATCTTCATAATTGATCATAACCTTGAGGGAAATATGAAGATGCCTGGACTGTTAATGAGGACAAATAATTTCCACAGAAACAAATATGCAAGGATGCAGAAGTGTGAAGTGCTTAATTTTATGTGTAGTATATAGGGACAACTACCCAAATGGCTCTGAGGACCTTCCTCTGTAATATAGGCCTCTATATGAACAGGTAGGATAATAATCCACTAATTAATGACCAGTTTATTCTATATGTTTTTCATTTTTACTTTTGATTTTCAAGAATAAGGCCGGGTTGAGACGAACGACGAGGTCACATTTACCACAATGAATTTTGCTGTCGTAATACGTCTGACCCGAATCCTGGTATTTATTACAATTGGGTCGTCGTCGCATTAAAAAAATGAATGACGACAATTTCTGTCGTTGAGAATGCGATAAAAACACTGTGTGACCGTATCTCGTTGTTGTAAACATAATGCGAAAACTCTGTCAATTGTAACGAGTGACCTTAGTTCAATTAAGCTCCGTGGATACGGTATTTGATTGACACTTTCGTACAACAATCTTGTAATTCGTTTGGTCCTCGTGTGCCCGGAATGTAATGCGACATGATTGAAATAAATAATTGCAAAAAGTACGTCTGACCGCATGTTGTAATTAAAGGTGCAATGCATGATTTTGATGTGACAAAAACCTCGCCTGTTTTCTAGCTAAATAGAAAGAAGAGTACAACATAATAATGAGAAAATGACGCATTTTCTCACTTTTCTCAAAAATGCAAGCACATATGAAAGAATGGTTTGGGGATCGTAACATATATAGACCCTACCAGTTGATGATTCTTAAAAGTTAAAAACTAATTTTCATAGAGGTGACCTTGAGAGTGAAAAGTGGATCATGAATTGCCCCTCTAATTACAACAATCAAATTATTGTAGTAAATGCTAACTGGTAATTCGTCTGACCCCGGCCTAAATTTATAACAAAATAATATTCAGGTTCATTTACAGAGAAAATTTGTCATGTGACTATTATATTTCCAATTGGAGATGAGTAATTTGCCTGTTATAATTGGAACTTTTTTACAGACAAAATAGACATAGTAAAGTATCAAAGCTACAAAACTATGATAGTATGAAAGCAGATTTAACCAGAGACGCTAGAAAGCGTCTCTGATTTAACAACATGTACTTTAGTGGTAAGAAGACAGATTACTGCATAGAGTTTTTGGCTGGGCTGCAGAAAATCTGTTCACAGCTGGAACTAAACATTGAAAGCCACAATATTAGTGAGTCATTCCATGGACACTCTGTATACAAACCATGCAATGCTAGTTGGCATTGGATCTGCTCTGATATGCTCAATTAGTCACCATTAAAAACACAACCTGATATTCAGGCAAGGAATTGGTTACTCTAGCAGAAAGCACTGCCAGAAGATTTTAAATATATTTCACAATTTTGGATGCACAATACTACAGGCCCTGAAACTTTTTTTTCTGAATTTCAACAACTCACTGTATATCTTTATACAGGAGCGTACCGTTGTTGATTCGTGATGATCCACAGTTGATATTCAAATAAGCGCGTCAAGCACGGCACAGCGTACACGGAGGTGCGTTTACGCAGTGCACATAAATCGGCGCATTGTTCATCGCGCGTTGGGATCTTTGATACGTGCAACTTAGACTGGCGCTTGGGAATACTTGAAAAGGACAAAGCAACAATCATTTAAAAACTAGCATTTTGTTTCAGATTCTTCAAAGTATTTTTTATTGAGATGAGTATATCTGTTAAATTGAAAACATTTAGAATTGAATTCATACGTTTTCAGGAAGATTTTCGTTGTTGAAAGGTATTCAAACATGCTACAGAGTTGTTCATCGCTAATCAACAACTCTGCATCCGATGCGTCGGCGTATTTTTATCACACTCGGGTGGCTAAAGCCACGCATGGATGCATCGTTGTTGATTAGCGATGAACAACTCTGTAGCATGTTTGAATACCTAAATCAAATCAAATCACTATTCTTCCATGATGAATTCGTCTTTTCTATTTTAAAAGAGGGTGGGTTAAGATCCTGTTCATTGACTCTAATAAAATTTGAGATGCTTTAAAGTTAGAAATAACTTTTCTTATAAATATTTTTTCTGAAATTTTAAAGATTTTTTTCATATTTATATATATATTTTATTAGAAGTTTTTCACATTTTACCTCATTATGTTAAGACGAAATAACACTTGTAAAGTTCTACAAAATGTGTACCTCTTGTAAAGTTGACAAAATTTCAACTTTCCATTTACTTATCCTTCAAGTATAATTCAAGCTTTGTATTGATGATAGGACACATTGTCAAGGAGTAAAAACAAAACAAAAATATAATTAAGAAATATAAAGATATTAATAGAAAACAACTTTCATTTTCTATTTTTGTCTTTCTACCTTTTTCCCTTTAAGCTTTTGGATGTTACAACAGAAGTTTGCTAAATATATATGAAATCACTTAACTTAAGTTAATTTTAGGTACAAAGTATTTCAAATCACCCTGCCTACACTTTAGCCTGCCTACACTTTAGCCATGAAATTTGTAAAGTTAAAGGAAGTGGATGTAAATGTAGGTTGACAACGCCATGTTTGACTTTGAAATTATTTAGCATTTTGTGGTTTACTGTGAATAATAGGTGTCAATTTGATGGACATTGAAATGCATTATGATCACGTCATTGGTTTATTTGTATGCCAAAAATGCCCTTCTCTCATTAATTGGTTTAGAATTGCTGTTGTTTCTTGGTTTCTGTACTTTCAAAAGATTAAATGGTCAGGATTTTAGTATTAGAGTGCCTCTTTTTTTGAAGGAAATCCTCCGATGGGATAGATTGGCATGTATATAAACATTGCTGATCTAACGTTTTAATCACAGTTATTGATAGTGTGACCTCTTGTTAGGGAAGTCCTTTGGTTAAATAAGAGCACTTTTGCTTTCAATTTTTGTTGCATTTTTATGACAATAATCTGAAAGTTAAACAAATTTGCAGTATTTTTCAGAATCTGTGCAGGGATTGTAAATCAACACATATTTCCTTGCTTTCAGTTTTCATGGTGGTGATGAACCCATAGTCATTTTATTCAGATTCATAGCTAACTTTTGTAATACCGGTAGTGTAAGTCTATATTTAACAGCACTTCTATGTTAAATGCAGTATACATATATATCAACATTAAAATATTGTGGTAAAAGTGGGCCGATCAGGGTGGAAATTAAATGTCACAATCAACGGATCTGATACCAATTAGTTCTCCCAATCAGTGCGTGTGCCGTGATAATAATACCATCTTTGTTGCGCTTGTCACTACAATTGATGAGTCATAATATTTTGGAAGTCATTATTTTTAGTTGATGTTCCAATTTATGACAGATAAGCTGCTTTAGACAGGAGATTGTGCATGCTCCCATAAATGTGGCATGCTTTCTATTTTGAAATGAATGTGGCATGCTTTCTATTTTGAAATGAACTTTCAGCTTAACATTAGGATATGAAAAATGAAATGATATCTGTGTAAGGCAAAATAAAAATAATGAGATTTTTTTCAATATCATATTTATCTTTGGTATAAAAGTTCTATGGATATATCACATTCACATCCCAAAAAGAATAACATTTGACCAGTTTGTTGGCTTTGATAACTAAGTGATAAAAATCTCTTGAACCTTTCTAAGACCAAAGCTAAGGCAAAAAAAAAAATGGTTGTTTGGTTGTCCTCCACCGCCTGCCCTTATTTTTCGAAACTGGGAAAAAGCTTTTACTGTACAAAAGTATAGGCCTACCGCATCTATTTTTCAGCAGATTTCCGAAAAAAGTTTTTTTCTGTGAGAATTTTGATCTCTTCTAAATATTTTTTAAGTTGTTGTTTTCATTTTGTTTACATTTTAATACTGTTTTTAAACTTGTTTAAAAAGATTTTTCAGTAGAGTAGATTTATTTGCATCTTTATAGAGGCCATAATTTGGTGTAGCTTTAAAAAAAAAATTGGCCGCCTGCAATTGGTGAAAAACAGTTGTGGAGGACAACCAAACAATTTATTTTCTGGGCCTAATTTAGGATGATGGGATGGATGTTTTTATATGTTTGACTTGTACATCTGTTACCCTTCATTTTGAAATCCTGTGAATTACAGACGCTTTGGTTATATATTCTACAATAATTTTAGTACCAAAACCTTATATAACCAAAAATATGAATGCACTACGTCAGTCTTGTTCAAATTGTCATTTCAGTTTTCTCCCTGCAATTTTGCAAATGAAAAAAAAACCCAAACTACATCTCAATTTTGATATTTCCTGTAATAAGGAGCAACAGTACACATCGTCATGTGAGTGCAAGAAAGTCAGATCTGCAATAGCTGCATTTTCATAAATTTGGATTGCACACTGTAACATGTGTAATCTCCAGTCTTGGGTCAGTAGTTCTTGAAATGGTTCTTTATGTGCTTTAGGTGACGGTGTCACCTAAAGAACCATTTCAAGAACCACTGACATAAGACAGTTGAATTTTGAGGGATTTTTCACATTCTTGTGACAAGTGGTAAAATAGATATAACTCAGAGCAGCCATTGCAGATACGACTTTCTTTCACTCACATGACGACATGATGTCATCTTACCATTATCTCAAAGTTACAAAGATAGCTGCCTTAGTGTTGATTTTCTTTCTTTTAGTATAGAACCTGGCAGCTATTTGGACATAAATTTGCTGCTTCAATTTTAAAACTAGACCATACCATTAACAACAATATCTGGGTCAGGAAATTATCTGGCCTAAATATTTGGCAAATCAGTTTTGGTTTGTTAACCATACAGATATGATTTACTTAAGTTTCAAAAATGTATTAATCATGTTCATAAGTTGTCAACAACTGTGTCAGTATCGTTTTATAAGCCTGTAATGGTTAGTTGTTAGTCCACTGATAATATCTATCGCTAGGATTTACTGATGTATACACAATCTTTACATGTCGTACTGAGTGGTGCGCTTTTTAGTGTCAAGACTGTGAATTTGGCAAACACCAAATAATGTACTGCGGCAAACTCTAATGCTCCATTAAATAAGATGCACTTCTTAATTTTACTTTATTCTAATTTAAGATGCATCAGCTATTTTTTGATATCTTAATTGTTTTGCGGTCTAATTTCATAGAATATTTACTCTGAATTATTCTTGTAAGATGAGAAGGTGACTATTCTATATTACATGTAATGAGGTTCATTTGAAAGTATGATTAGCGAGATGTTCTTTAAAAAAATATTTTCATAATTAAAAAATTTCGGTTTATTAAAATTAGCCCTTTTCCCTTGTGTTAAGTTGAAATAATTTATTATAATACAAAATAATACAAAAGAGTTTGATAACTTACAACTTGAATCATGAATCAACATTGTGATTGCAATATAGTCTGCCTTCAAACAAAATTTTGGCTACCAAACATTTGGTCATGACGTCACCAAATATTTGCGATCGAATTTAAAGTATAAACCGGTAACAAACACTTGAGGCAATATATATGGCAATCCAACACATGTTCATTTAAGTGCGACATTTTATTTGGTCTCACCTCGATGTTGGAGTTATTTTATTTGAAGACAATCGTCATTTTGACGTCACGACCAAATGTTTGGTAGTGAAAATTTTGTTTGAAGGCTGACTACATGTATGTTTTGCCCTGAGTTTTATTTTATTTTTTTTGTCTGACATATGTCCATATCCACATAGCAATATATTGATTTATTTTTGAAATTCATGCACTTCAGGTATAGGAAAAAGTAGGAAATTAACTTGCAATTATGAGGAGTTGCAGACTTTCTTTGAGGCAGACGGGAAAGTCAAAGACCGATTATGACATGTGATGTGTGTTAGTCACTACCTGCATTGTATGTTGAATAATATTAGATGATGTAATGTCACAACCACATTTTTATCTTAAATTGTAATCAAAATGTAAAGGAAGAATGATATCTATCCTTTGGGTGATGACTGGATGGGTGAACTTTGTGAGTGCTTAGTCTTGAAGGCATAGAAGTCTTGTTCCATTGTTGCTAAGCTAGATGCTGGAAAGCAAGCCTGGTATCTAGCAGATGTCATCAAATGAAATTCCATGACTGATCTATATCTCACTATTGAAAGTTGTAAAAATGTGCCCTATCCAAATACGTCATAAAGAATGATTATACTTAAGAACCCAAACCATTGGTCTTTTGGTACCTAGGGTTTTGGTTTTGGACGCACCTCCCCCAAATTTCAAAATAATAAGAATCCTTGACTGGTATATGTTACAAATCCCAAACCATTCTTGCAAACACATTTTTTGAGAAAAGTGAGAAACTATGTCATTTTCTGTTAAGTGTTGGGGTCCATGTAATAATTAGAGATGCCTGTGGGAAAATTAAAAATGATGAAGAGCTTGTAATTTATGTTGTACTCTTCTTTTTGTTTAGCTAGAAAAGAGGTAAAGGCTTTTATCACATCAGAATCAGGAATTGCACCTTTTAGTTTTGAACAATATCCTAAACAACAATGTACATTAAACAGACATTCAAGTTAGTATAGTAATGAAATTACCTCCCAAACAAATTGCACCTCTACCAAGAAAAGGCAAGTGCTTGAAATGAGTAATTGGGATTTAATGAAGTATAAGTAAACTGTCCCAGATTGTCTGTGAAAAGGAGGTAAAGTCATACAATGCTGACATCAACAGTTGTGAGTTCTGAGAGTCTGTGATACAAATTATGGTCAATAAGAAAGAAAACAACTATGCAAAATAAATTGGAAAACTGGCAGATTGCTGAAAATTCTGGAATTTTCTCCTGTAATGATCAATTATTTTGTTTTTATTAAAATGGTCATATTGGTGGCTGAAAGTTATATTTTATTACTCCAGCCTGAAGAAAAGATAACACCCTATTTAAAATGACAGAATGTGAAGTTGGTTATTTCAAATTTGGTAAACAGTTGTGGAAAAATATAAAATTTTCTGGCTTGTTATATAAATGTTTAACTTGAAGTGCATGTAAATATGCGAAGTCCTTCTGTACAAAGTACTTTAATTTCAAGGCATGAGAAGTTTGGAAACGAATAATATCTCACTTTTTTTTAAGCATTTTATTTTGATTAATTTGCATAACATGACCATTCCAAGCTTTGTTAGCGGCAGTGAATTTTCTTTGCTTGACAATATTACTGAATAATTTTTCTTGAGATGCACCGAGGTGCCCGACTCAAGTGACTTGACCCTTTTAGCGCTATAGCTGTTCAATTGGTCAGCTCAGAGTCATGACTGAGACACACATTTTTCAATAGAGCATTTAGGGAGATATTTTTTAATTAGTGATTACCCATTTATGAATCTTGCAGGAATTTTGACCATGGCTGAATTTGGGACCCTAAGGGAAGTCATGGTGATTTTCCGATTAATGATGAGCATTTTGTCCTAAGTGACTCACAGTTGGTGTTTGAGTTAAGACGGAAATAGAGACGGTCTCACTGATGACCATGTTGCAATATCGCCTTGGTGTAATTTCTGCCACGTATTCGTATTTTCATCATCACTTGGTTAATTTTAACTTGATCGTTTTTAACACCATCATTTGGAACAAACTGTTCCATGGAATATTGTTACTTCAAAGTTTAATTTTTGCATTCACAATACATTAGGATATAAACAAATCAATAAACAAACAAAAAACAAATTTAAGATAAACAACAGACAAATTTACCTTTTTTTATAAAAGGTGGCAAAATAGAGAAAGTACAATAACTACATGTAAAAAGGTGTTGTCTTGTAAGAGCAAAAAAGGAAGATGCTTATTTGCATCATTTTGCTTTAAATTCTGAAATGATAAAAACCTGGCAGTTCTCTCCTCACGATCAAGCATACCCAGACAAAAGAAGTATCTCGACCTAATAACTCAAGGAGTATGAAATTACATTCAGTATCTCTTGAACACAGCGTGTTATGTCTAGATCAGCTTTAAGCCTATGTTCAGGAATGCCTCTATGTATGTTTGCCCTGGGATATTGTGAAGCGCTTTAATTTCATAGCTAACCAATTTTATGATTCGAAAAATCTCCAGTTTTTTACAGATATTTAAAATTTTAAAATTTATGAAGATTGAAACCTTGCTGTGGATATAGGTTACCTAGTGTAGGTGTCAGTGAGTTTTCTTTGATTTTGCAGGTGGGTAATTTGTGAATTCTCAAAGTTTGTGAAATTAAATCATCAGCAAAATTTAGTATATTTCGTATATGAAATTATGAATTCAATGCACGCAGAAAATGACATACCATGCAAGCATATAGCTAATTTTCCAATATATATCGTTTTAGTAGGATGGGAGATATTAACTCAATTTTGAAGGTGAAATATAGAAATGTGACATGAATGGAAACACAAATATTGTATGATATTATTTTGTCTTCAGGAATGGAAGGGAGTGTGCTTGTATTACTGATGTAAACACAGACCTAGGAAGAATTTTGTTTTAAAAGAACTGTAGACATAGGCAGATTTACTACTGGGGATGGAGACAGAAGGCTCGTATTTTTGAGGAGCAGTGTCTGTCACTTTTCTCAACAAAAGGATATAAAGTGGTAATAGGATTTTTGAATTTCAAGTGGGGTTGCCACCCTTACCTTTTGAAATTCTCAAAAGTCCTAATACCAATTTGCCATCCCCTTGGCCCTAGGTGCTTTGATTGGTTGGTTCTGCTCCTGGCAAATGCTTTTTAAAGTCTGTAAAATTTGCCTAAGTCTTATGATATCATAATCTTATAAAAAAGGTATGAAAGACCTCCGAATACTTATTTTCATAGAAGAGAAAAATCAGTTGTATAATTTGAAAATGATGGAAAGAAGGAAGTTGTATTTTGATTATCTCATATTACATTATTGTAAAGTGTACACAAGTAACTTCGAGTAGCAAATGAAAGTGAAATAAACACACACAAAATTGTCATTGCTAACAACAACAATTGTCATTGCTAACAACAATAACAAAAAGATGAGAATGCTAACAACAACAATAACAAAAAAATGATTATTTTTTGAGGAGCAGTGTCTGTCACTTTTCTCAACAAAAGGATATAAATCGGTAATTTGATTTTTAAATTTCAAGTGGGGTTGACACCATTTTGAAATTCTCAAAATCCTAATACCAATTTGACATCCCCTTGGCCCTAGGTGCTTTGATTGCTTAGCTCATTTGGTTTTGCCAAAATGTCTTATTTCTGATCCTGGCAAATGCTTTAAAGTCTAAAAAAATTGCCGTAACTCATATGATATCATTAGCTTATAAAAAAGGTATGAAAAACCTCAGAATACTTATTTTCATGAAAGAGAAAAATCAGTTGTATAATTTGAAAATGATGGAAAGAAAGACATATTATTTTGATTATTTCATATTGCACTATTGTACAGTGTACACAAGCAACTTCGAGTAGCAAATGAAAGTGAAATAAATAAAAAATTGCCATCTAACAACAACAAAAAGATGAGAATGCCTTTGAAATAAACATGTACCCCACGCAGCTAGCAATTTGCAAGATTCATATCAGAGCCTTTGTAATGTGCATTGTGTTACAACAAATAAGATGGGGGATAACATATGACTGATGGATGAAGTAAACCAGGTACCTATATGCAGAAACTCCAATCCACTCTTTCAAATCCACTCTTTCATTTTTGAACTAGTGACGTCAATTGCACATCCTTGAGATTCAAGTTGTCAGTGCTTAAAGGGACTAGCCTAGATTCCATGGACTGAAAATTATGTGCAAATCTTTATTTTTCATAAGCAAGAAAGTACATTGAAATCAGAAGAAATAAACTCATCCCAATCAATTTTTTTTCTTGTATCAGCAGTATTTTTATTTCCTGAAATTTTATTTGTAAACCAAAAAGGTGAATAAAACACATTTCAGATAATCAGATGTACATAAAATAATAAAATATTATCACAAAAAATGTGTTTAATTAATACAGACTTAGAAACAAAATGTTTGTAAAATTTGAAACTAAAAACACTACCCAAGTCAGTTTTTATCACCAATGTTATTCACATTTTCTAAAAAATTGTACTTTAACATGATAAATGAAGTGAATTTGAAAAGTATGAAAATCAGGAAAAGGTTTGAATGTGGAACACAAAATTTAAGCTAGTCCTCTTTATGAAATGGTTCACTTACAAAGTTATTATCAAATTGCCTACATCTACTGTAGATAACAATAAAACATGCCATTTAGAATTGGACAGTTCCAGTTGGCCTAGACTGTGACGGGGTGAAGATTTTAAAAAGTCTTGATAAAAGAATATCTGTTGATTGAGTAGCTTCTTGTGATTCAAGATGTCAATACTTGATTTTCATGGGTTTGAAATTGACAACTTGCTCGTCTTGTAGCGTATATATGAATAATATCTGGGGCAGCGTGAGATTCAAAAAAAGATATCCTGTGTATCCCATCATGCATTGCTTCCTATGGGAATTTTTGTACAGGAGTAGTTAAAGTGATGAAACATGCCCAAAATGCAAGATTCAACAATTAACTTTGATTTCGGGTAATTTCATCACTTAACTACTCACATATATCCTATGCAAACAATCCTATATGAAGCAATGCATGATGGGATACCTACGATATCTTCTCTTGTGAGATTCTATCAGTTTCCAGAGCCAGAAGGCATTCAGTGATGGGTAAAGTGATGGAATATACAGGGATCCTGTGGATCAGTGCTCCTGATGACATCAAGGATTGAGGTCCAATGACGTCTGCATTGCATTGACTGCTCCAATCCGGCTAGTATGAATCATATGGAGTAGACGCACACTCTTGCAATCTTTTTTTCAAAACACAATTTGAGTTTGGAGGAGAGGGAAGGGTGATAATTTTTTGCCTTTGATCTGACTTGGGTGTTGGGGAAGGGGGAGTTTGGATTTGAGATCAGCCCCCGGTGAATCAGCAGATCCTTTCACTGCTACAATGATGAAATGTGAAGTTTGTGAACAACTTTGTTTTCTATTTTGAAAATCATCAACAAACAAGATAAAATTGATGAAATACCAAATGAAGAAACTCAACAATATTCTATTTCATTATCAAATATTATGATGAGACTCGGTGTCTTCTGAACTATCTGTCAAAAGTGATGAATTCATCTAACGTTGATGGCCAAGATGTCGCTGACCCCTGAAATAATTGACCTTCTAGACCTTGGACAGGCCACAGGTCTGATATCCAATTTGTACTTGAGATAGAATTTGATTTTGTAAATTGATCATGGCATTGAAATGAATACATTTATATAATCTTAAGGTATTGGCATTTAAGGCCATGTTGAACAAATCATTGTGTGTTTACAAGAAAACTTAAACTTCGGAATTCTTGACTTACAAAAGATTACTTTCCTGTTTTCAAGAAAAATTATCTATTTAAATTTCCCAAATACCCAGCTATGAAACAAGCTTGTAGTTCTTGATTTCATTGAAAAAAATTAAATTCTTGATGTAATTTTACACTTCTTGCAAAAAAGATCTCTGTAGGTTGAGCCTGAGGTGTGTATAAATTTCTGTAACAGCCTAGTTTACATAGTCCGATCCATAGGACCTTTTATTTTTCGGTGATACTACATGTATCCGCAATACAAATCCACCATCACATTATAATTCATCCAATGACTACTAGAAAACCTGAGTTCTAGATAGCCCACTTATCACACCCTGAATAAAAGATCACTAGACTTGGTAGTTATCCCTCATATTGGTTTGTGTCACCTGAAATGGTTATTCACACATTTGATTTGTTTAAAATATGCAATGGCAAAATCAAAATAGTACAACTGATATAAACATATTTAATTTTTGAATTGGCCTGAAACTGTGCTTTGGCTTTGTAACATGACATTGATTTTGACAGGTCAAAGGATTGTTAACAAGTGAAAGTTTTACTGGTCTTATTGTATCAGTATTTTGTTGGAGTTGTGTTATCCAATTAGTTGCCTTCAGCAGTTTCATTTTGCCATGATATAGAGTGCTGTCAATGCACATTAGGGCAGATATACTCAGAGCTTGCAATTCTTCAATAAGTTTTTACATACATTTTGTAAGAGTACAGCTTGACAATTTAAACCTGCAGAAACAGAATAAAATCATCTAAACCAAGTCAAAATAGGCCTACATGGAGGGGGGGGGGGGTAGCACTGTCATTACAAGTGAACACCATACTCATACACAAAAACGAGTAAAAGGGTGGTATTTATTAATGGACGATATACTCAAGTTACATTGCAAAGGGTGTCAAAATTGAAATTACGATATAGTTTACAATAGCTTGGTGCTTGTAAAGGTATAGGCCTTTATAATCTTTCCTACAAACCCGGTTTTCAATCAAAAAGATCAATTGGCGATAACTTAATTAGTTTCATTTAACTCTGTTATTGCTGTTATGAGCATATATGTTATTAAAAGGGCAATATAACCAAGAAGACAACATAAAGGAAAACATTAATGAAGGCTTGTGTTTTCAGACTTGATTGAACATAATAATTATGTTCAATCAAGTCTGAAAACACAAGCCTTATTGTTTAGGGTTGGGAAAACATGACAAAATTCTTGTTTATGGTGTTATATGAACACAAAAGATAATTACTTTTTTGGGTCAACTTTGAAAGGCCATGTATAAGCGTGGCGTCCACTTTGTAATGACAGTGGCCCCCAACATGCATCTGTCTTGAGTCAATGCTCATGAAATCCCTTTTATTTGACAATTTCCCACCAGTGTAAACTAGTCCATCTAGATGGACCTCACAAGGGAGCGCCGTTCGCGTTCGCTTGTAAACATGAAGTCCACATGTTTGCACGGAATGTGAGAAGTCCCAAGTCCAAACCCTAGACCATGCTTGATTTTATCCCTTCCCTAACAGTCAATTTGAAAAATGTTAAATTGTTGAGGTTAAAGAACTCATTCCAGTATCTTACATTCTTTCCTATAGTTTGCTAATAAATGTTCTTTTCATAGGTTGTTTCCCTTTTGAGGCACTGGCATTGAATGTAACCATAGTAATGTGGATTTTCAGCTATTCTATGTTCCTGTCACTCTTGTCCAACAAATATTGAGACAGTGTGTAATGTACTGTTCACATCAGACATGAGAAAGGGGTTTGTTGAACCTGTTCTGCATCAGAGAATAGGTCTATGGCCTTTAACATTGACATTGGTCACCATGTTTATTTTGTATGGTTGGCTTCAAGTGAGATTTACCCTGTAAACAAGGTGCACTTTGGAGAGATTATGCTGGAATGTCTCTATTAGATGAAGCTAGATGACAGCTCCATTACTGGGAACAGTAGCTGAAGCTTTTGTTACATATGGTGTCACATGTAGCACTTTGCAATGATGGGCATTTGAAAAAGGAACACTTTAACTTTGAAGTTGGGTGAATTAAGTTTTGACAGGGTAATGTTGTAATAAATGTTCAGTTATTAAAGCACCAGGATAGACAGGGAGTGGATGTGACAATCTGTTCAAATAGCTACTTTCGTTCCAAGATAATCTTGAAAAATAAAGAAAATCAATATCAAAGATTTTATGTGATTCCATTTCTTCATCACATGAGATGTGGGAATCATGTTAACTATGTGGTTTGATACTTTGTTTACAGGAATCATTAAGGTAACCCATTATAGTCTAGACAGGCCCAAGATAGACTATGCTTTGAGGTTCAGGGAAGCACTCTTCTCATGAATTCTGTTTTGTTTTACTTTGTTCTTGCAGGAGTGATAAAGAAGAAACAAGCAGCGAGCACTCGGGAGACATGGATGCGGAGTTAGACAGCGACCAGGAACAAGATCTGGATAAGATATTAGGGTCATGGCTGGGAGAACTAGAAAATATGACACAGGTAGGTGAAAAGAGTAGATTAGGGTACTTGAAACATACCGGGGGAACATGTAGTATGTTAAACTTAGCTATTCAAACACGCTACAGAGTTGTTCATCACAAATGAGCAACGATGCATCCATGAGTCCGCGTATTTTTATCTCGCAAGGGTGGTGTGATAAAAATACGCCAACGCATCAGATGCAGAGTTGTTGATTAGTGATGAACAACTCTGTAGTGTGTTTGAATACCTTTCAACAACGGCCATCTTCCTGGAAATGTATGAATTAAATTGTAAATGTTTCCAATTTAATGAATACTCATCTTCGTAAAATATTTCAGCAGAATCTGAACAAAAATGCTAGTTTTTAAATGTTTGTTGCTTTGTCATTTTCAACTGTTCCCAAGTCCTTGCACGATGCACGACGAATAGTGCACCAACTTACGTATAGTGTAAACGTTTTACATAGCGTTAAGCGAAAAACTCCCGGATGTAGATTGGCCTGTATTTTAATAGCCAATCAGCGAGGCGTATTGAGCCGACCCACACTGCTGCGGTGGCGGGCTGTATAAATCGTTTAATATAATAAAGATGAAATGTATGTGATAGGAAGATCGACGAGTTGTTGAATTGTTATGGTTCAACGGCATCCCAATGGTACCATGAATTTTCCTAGGCTTTGGTATGTTCAAAGGAAAATTAAAGTAATGACAGCTCTCCTTTACTGTGACCCAGATTCAATGGCTGTTCAAAGTTGTACTCTTTATTTTGTTAACAATATTTGCCCATCCTCTTAGTCCTTCCCACTTACTGACCTCCTTCATCTAGAATTAAAACTCCAACCCACTTCTCTGTTGCTATCTGATGCATCCCTCAAATATATTGCGTTAAAGTTCTTTTGAATTAGCTTGGATGTTATTAAAATAAGATAAGTAAATAAATAGATTTGTCATTATTAGCTAACTCTCCTATGATATTCTATACCATTCCCTTGTTTCTCTGCATCTAGATCAATTCATGTTGTGAGGCAAAAGAGAAGATATCGTGTGTATCCCATCATGCATTGCTTCCTATGGGAAATTTTGTACAGGAAGTCATGTGAGTAGTTAGTGGTGAAACATACCCAAAATGCAAGATTACAACAATTCACATTGATTTATGGACATTTCATCACTAACTACTCAAATTATTTCCAATACAAACAATTCCATAGAAAGCAATGCATGATGGGATACACATGATATCTTCTCTTGTGAGGCCATTTGTTGACAGTAATAACTGATTTACTCATTTCCCAGCAGAAAACTTGTCATATTACCTGAGCAAATACTAGGGGCAGTGTTGAATTGTCTCTATCATTATGTACTATCTTGTACAAATCTCAATGGCTTACCTAGTTTGTTTCAAGCGCTTTTCTTGCTTAAATGTTAAAGGTAATTTGACTGTCTGTGCTATGATGTTTGTAATTCATGATAGAGAATTCGAAAAAAACACACCAAATAGTCTCACATAGTTTAAAAGAAATCAGAACTATAATTTTGTAAGAAGATCTAGAAGGTCGAAAGCCAAAAAATGGGTATAAGAAAGCTTCTCTAAGAAGAATTATGGTTTCTCTAGATATGTTTGGAAGAAGTTGTCTCTAAGAAGGATCATGGTTACTAGATATGTTTGGAAGAAATTGTCTCTAAGAAGGATCAGGGTTTCTCTAGATATGTTTGGAAGAAGTTGTCTCTAAGAAGGATCACCAGGTTTCTCTAGATATTTTTGGAAGAAGTTGTCTCTAAGAAGGATCATGGTTTCTCTTGATATTTTTGGAAGAAGTTGTCTCTAAGAAGGATGAGGGTTTCTCTAGATATTTTTGGAAGAAGTTGTCTCTAAGAAGGATCACCAGGTTTCTCTAGATATGTTTGGAAGAAGTTGTCTCTAAGAAGGATCACCAGGTTTCTCTAGATATGTTTGGAAGAAGTTGTCTCTAAGAAGGATCACCAGGTTTCTCTAGATATGTTTGGAAGAAGTTGTCTCTAAGAAGGATCACCAGGTTTCTCTAGATATTTTTGGAGGAAGTTGTCTCTAAGAAGGATCAGGGTTTCTCTAGATATGTTTGGAAGAAGTTTTCTCTAAGAAGGATCATGTTTCTCTAGATATGTTTGGAAGAAGTTGTCTCTAAGAAGGATCACCAGGTTTCTCTAGATATGTTTGGAAGAAGTTGTCTCTAAGAAGGATCATGGTTTCTCTTGATATTTTTGGAAGAAGTTGTCTCTAAGAAGGATGAGGGTTTCTCTAGATATGTTTGGAAGAAGTTGTCTCTAAGAAGGATGAGGGTTTCTCTAGATATGT
>JXSR01S053635.1:59654-72831 GCA_000969725.1 Ophiothrix spiculata
CCAACCAGACGGCAATGTTTCAAATTAATGAATAAAAAGGTAAATGACAAAAGATGTTCATCTTTGTAATTACTTGCGAGATTTTATAAATGGAACTATCAAATTGAATTGAATTGAATCACAGATAGTTTTCCATTGTTTTATACCATAATAAAGTAATATTTGAGATGGGTACCTAAGTAGCATTTTCGTTTAGGTATTCTCTTGCCTGTAGATGAGCTCTATGCATAAGGAAGATGCTTATAGCATAATAATTATTTGTTTGTAAGAGTCTCGCATAGACAATATCAGGTGTTAATAAATATGGTGAGAGTGCCTTAATGAAACGTTCAAGGTTAGAATAATTTATCACCTGGATGCAAGAACGTTAGAAGTGACATATGGGTCCAAATACTCACTGAAGAATCAGATTTTAACCAGATTTCATTTTTCATGCAAGTTACAGATCAAACTAGGTCCATTTTTGCAAATAAATAATAAAATTAAAATATGTCTATTTTGTATTTACCTGGAGTACTAAATTGGAGTCGGGGATGTTGTTGCCTCTTGCATGCCGATCCTACCTGTTTTTTTCCTTGGTTTGGTCCACTGTCCAACATCCCAGTTGCTTTGTACTTTTACAGAGAGAGTTAAGATCTCTTGTGTTAGTTGTGTAGGCTTTCATTTGCCTATTCTGTGAGATGAAATTTATGCTAATAAATCCTGAAACATCAGTAAGTAATCTCTAACCAAAATGTGAACTGTTATCATTTGAGAATTCAAAGAGAAACTGCAATAGCTGCTTTGTACATTTTATTTCCTTGACATTGATGCAACATTTGATGAATGGTGGGAATCATAAAAACAAAACACTGATTTTTGAGGCAAGAGAATAGAACAATTTGATTAAGTAATGTATATAAGGATGATGAAATCAGTGACAAATTGAATACACGTCACGAGAGAGCAATTACAAGCAAAGCGCTCTTCTCATTTGAAATAAATTATCTTTACAATAGTTAAAACTACACATATTCTGAATACAAAACGCTTGAATATATTTGCTGCTTTGTGATAGAAGCAGTGCTAGAAGTAATGCTAATTTTGAATAGGTAGGCAGATATGACTTCAAATACATGTTTCTAAATTTACAGCCGTAAGACCACTTCTAGTTATACAATTGAAGCCATCAGCTATGTAAAGAATTGAAAGGCAAAAATCCAACATGTCTGTATGTTGCCTGCGGTAATCTCGAAGGGGAAAAGCTTTAGAGATATGAACAAATACAAGAGATGTAAACGAATTAGCCGTTTTCCTCCTCAAGCAAATTGCATTGAAGCGTATCATTCAGTTTAGGCTATGCTTCCTGGATTACAATGGATTCTATGGCTTGTTTTGGCAAAAATTATTTTTCTAATTAGAATGAAATTGATCTGGGAACAGACTTTACAGATTTGTTTTCATGGAATATCGTTATCATTTTTGCTGAATCTGGGCCAAAGGGAAAATGTTTATTTTATAACGTGAACAATGTAAAAAAGAACAATTTTTTTATACTTGCACATCATTTAAAGCTTGCCCTTGAGTAACAGTTTTTGAACAACAAAGTTGTTAATGGTATCAAACATAAATTATGAAGTATTTGTTTCTTTCTTCCCCTTCTTTCACATTGCCAGGATTATGTTTTTAGATTGTTCATGAATTAAGTGCTCAGAAAAATACTTCAAGTTCAAGGCATTTTTATAATAAAAATGAATAAATTGTGTTATATCTAGGTAGGTTTTTGTTATGGGATAACAAACATTGAGTGGTATAGTCTTTACAGAATGTTGTAGTGCATTTTCTATAATTTTCTAAATAATGAATTTTTTCTCAATTGTAAAGTAGCATCAATGGGACAGGCTGATGGCAAATTTCCATGCTACACGTGACAAAGATGGTAAATTGTTTGTAGAGAGCAAAGCATCTATGGTAGTATTTTGAATTTGAGAGTACTATTATACCTTTCCATTTTGATAGTTTTATATATATATTTATGTTTTTATGTTTCTGTTATGAATATAGAAAATAAATAAAGATAAAAGGAAAAGATCTGCAGTTTCAGGTTTGTGATGAACAATACAACGAAAGTAGAAATTTGAGTGAAAACAATTTTGATAGAGTAAAAATAAGATAAGGAAATAAACCTCTGAAAATAAACTTTCTTATCAAAAGGTCAAAATCTTATCAAAATCATGAGTAAAATATTTGATGAGTTAGATAGGATATTTGGTATGCAATGTAGAGGTACACAAATATGAAACTGTATTGAAAAAGTGTCAGTTTAAGTACAGTGATACCAAGATAGGAATGCAAATGAGACCTAGTTGGAGAGGAAAGGAACTTAAATTCCTTCCTGAAATGTTTGAAACGTTTGCTGAAAAATAGGCATTGAGATTTTAATTGTGGATATCTTCTTGATTTAAAATAATTACTTGTGATATTAATAGGAAAAATATTTATGCTATATTCTTTGTGATGTTTCTTTTTGCTTTGGTAAAAACACAAGTTTTTCTGAAGTTTGACTGTATTTCAGCAGTAGGGTACTAGGTTTACTAGTCGCATGACTTGTATTTTGCAATTAATCAATTTGTAAACTGAAAATTGCAACTTAACAAAACTTCTCAAAATTGTGCTTATGTAATAATCAAATAGTTCAAGCTTTTAACTTTATCATACCTGCACAATATTGTTAATCTCTTTGATTTCATTTACCTGAAGATTAAATTTTGATTTTGAATTTAAAAAATTTAAATTTGGTGGCATTTGATTTCCTCTGATTTTACAGGTATTAGGTATTGAATTTGTGAATTGACAAAATAATGGTTACAGCAAAATCTATAATGTTTATATAAAAAGTAATGTCACATATAATGTGAGAAATGTGTGGAGTGAAATTTGTCATTAACGTTTAGGTCAGATTCATTTAGCTTCTCACTGCGCTTAATTTATACGCAATTGGTTTCTTGTATGTTATATGTGTTATATGCATTTGTTAAGTATCGACAAGTTGAGTATAATGGTGAAATGCAGTCAAAAGGCTCGCCGACAAACTGTCTCCATGTATTTTTTCTAACAAAGGTGTTCAATTTGTAAAGGATGTTTTAATTCATCTGAAAGTGCATGGAAGCATCAGTGACGAATGTATGTTCCTTTGCAGCAGAATGATATTTCAGAGTGAGTTACTATGCACGACCCATTACACTAAGTAAACTGGCATTTGCAGTCGGATGTTTCAAAAATTTGACAATTTAACTGCCCTCCTAAATGAGAACCCTAAAAACTATGGAAGGGCTATTGTTTGGTCAATATTTTAATAATAGATTTAGTTTTAAGTTTATTCAAAGTTACTCCGGTGCCATTTTAATCTCTAGACCTCTTTGATAAAATTTTAAGGCTGAAAATATGTAGTGATTTGGTTGTCTGTGATAGGGGGATGTCAATACCATCAACATCCTGTATCTCAAACATATCTTGACTAAGAGGAGTTTTGAATCATTGATTTCTTGATGTATACAATCACAGGATATGCTGTAAATAAGTAATAAAACGATAATTGCAGGGTAGAGGAATTTCATATTGTGAAACAAAACATTCTAGTTTGTATATAATCACGTAAGCAGATTATTAGAATACAAAAACCGGCATGTTTGCTTCGGGAATATTTAAAACATGAAAGTGACATTAACGGGCTCTGTGGAAGCATCAATCATCGCATCAGAATTCAAAGTATAAACAAATGCATAGAGCAATACATATAAATCAATTACACTCATGCTAAAAATAAGATCAGTTTTCTCTCGGCTTTGATATTAGAAAATCATGAATGCAGAATTTGTTTATGATGAATGTATTACCAAGTATCTAATTTCAGTACAATTTGTGAGTTATTAATATTTTATAGAAGAAGATTATTCATCAACAAATTGTTTCTATATGTCAAAGGGTGAAGATTAAACAGTTTTGTTGTCCATTGAAATTGTGAAATTACTAAGTCATCTTCAGTAGAGTCAGATATTTGTTACTGAACTATGTTCAAAATCCAAGATATCAGGTCGATTTCTGATATTTCAGACACAAATGTTGTGAATATTTGATATTAGAAAATATTAATATTTTGCATCAGAAACCAATCATTACTTGATGACATGACATTTGCAAATTTGTTCTACATGAAAGCAAATTTTAATTGTTTGATAAATTTTGATCAAATAAAAAGTGGAGGGTGGACTCTAAAACTTTGTTTCATACTTTAAAGTTAGTACTTACACTCCCTTGTGACCTAATGCCTTATGACCATAAATAATAGATATTGCCTATGTTAAAAAAACAAACAAACAAATCAATGCTAGACTAATAGAACTGTTGCTTGATAAATTAAATTTCAGCAGCAGATTTATGTTGGGTTTCATTAAAGTACAGACGCTAACTGCAAATCTTTGCATAATGATAATAATAATAATAATCAGATTTTTATAGCGCTTTTTAACTATGTATGCAAAGCGCTGTCGCCAATTATTAATATTATTACGCTGCCGTCAGGAAACCGTCACAATCATTTCGCATTAACTAGTTGTCGCTGGCCAGGCGCGCATTCTATCTGCACTTATATTGTAATGTTCCCCATAACAGCTACCCAATAACGCTCGGGTCGACGAAGCAATGAGGATTAAATGCCTTGCCCAAGGACATAACTTGTTGGCCGTAGCGGGGCTCGAACTCACGATCTCATGATTCGGAGTCCTGCGCTATTCCACTAGACCACACGAGCTCCCCTCTTAGCCTCCCCCCAATAGCATAGCGCTATTGCCAAAGTACAAGAGACTTATAAGTATACTTGTTTCACATGCAACTAGAATTATGGTTTGACTTCATATTGCATTGCCATACCACTTTATGCCTCCTTGTAATAGTAGATTATATTTGACGCTGCTCAACATCACAAACGTAGTTTACTTTAAGCTGGTAATATGGCAAATATGCACTGTCCTTTCTGCACGTAGATATAATGCTTCCCATAACAGTTCCCAAATATTGCTCAGGTCAGTTAAGCAATTGAGATTAAAATGTATTGCCCAAGACAAAACCTGCTGGTTGTAGGGGACTCGAACCTGTCACCGGATGATTTGTGCTGAAACCACTGAACATTTACAGCCTAGGTTGTCTGTTGAAAGGTGATCATAGTGTTGAAATGTTTCCTGTGAATTTTGTTGTTAGTTAACAAAAGGAAATAAAACATTGTATTTTGTTTTTAGTTGTCAAGGTACAACTTTAGAATCAAATGTTTCTGTTTTTACTAACAAATCCATGTACTTCCTTAGCATTTTTATATACATTTTTTCAATATTTCCTTTTTGTGTTTATTTTTCTTCAAGTTTTTATTTATGGTATTCCCATAGTTTCAATTTAAATTTCTAGCAAGCAATTGTTCAATTGAAAAAAACAACAAACAAACAAACAATTTCTTAGTCTGAGACCTCGGGTACCCAACATAGGACCAGGATATATGCTGGTATTCCATAAGGATGCTGGTCTGGAACTGACATCAAAATGTTTTCACATATAAACTATGGAATCGCTGCATGGAGCAGTGCTGGTATATCTGCCAAAACAAGGCTTCATATTTTACAAAAATGGGTCTATATGATAAATTTTGAGAAAGATGATGACGTTGATGACGATGATGGCGACATTTGCACAACACTGCTTCTAAAATGAAATGCATCAAATAAATAATATGCAATAACTGAAATCACTGCATTTTGTAACAACTTATATCATATCATCAATTATCAGCTTTATTGCTAATTTTATTTGCCTAATATCACAAAACTAACCGCTAACAAAATGTCAATTTTTCCATCTTTTTATTTTTCTAGATCCATCCAATTCAAGTCTTGAAGGTATAGTAAAATTCTGTGTGTATTTGTTTGCATGTTGGTTTTGTTTTGTGTTGTTTTTATCATGTTTGTGTTATCCGTTGATGAATGTCTTTCACTCCTCTGCTGTGTATTTGAAAATTGTTGCTTTTGAAATTCTGGTTGTGTTCAAAATAAACAAATTCTTACAGTTTTGAATAATCATACTGGTCAGTTTATCATTCCAAAGTTATATTATAGCATCATTGCATGGTGTATTTTGTGTCTATTTGTGAATTTTGTGGAAATATTGTTGATTGTTTTGTGAATGGTGAGATTTGTGTTGTAAAAAAATAAGATCTCATGGATTCCATAGGCTTCAAATTATTTGGAGTAATGGTCACTGTTGCAAATGAAATTGTTTCAATAATTTGAGAATGTTGAGAAAATTAATTGTAAGTCAGATTGAAATATATGCCAAGTGAAATCAAACTTTTGTGAAAAAGAATTGCATTTAAGCTATTATAATTTTTATATTCTGTCTATTTGGTATACCAACTGCATTTATTTGGATCATCATGAATGTGACCAAAATTTTGATTGTTAATTAAAACAAAAATTACCTTAACCCTACATAATGCTAAATAACTAAAATAACTGACCAGCTATGTATGTGCTAACAAGGAATGTTAATAGCAAATTTGTGTCAAAAATCAATTGTTGTAAAAAGCAGATTTTGCATTCTTAAAAATTGCATATATTGTTGTTCTATCTATCTACCTACCTACCGTTATATTCAATCCACCTGCCAATCCATTCCGATACAGCATCGTCAGAATTCTCGTATCTACAAAATAGTCAGGGATCTAGCGGTGGAGATCCCTGGTGCGATCCGTTCTTGTTTGGGGCTGATCTAATGTTACAAGGTACATCAATAGAATGTTTGCTTTGACACACAGGCCTTTATGGGAATACCATCCTATAATCATGATGCTAGATACATGCTAACAAGTTAGAAATGCTTTTAAGGTGTCTGGTCCATGATAGATCTGCCCGAAGATTTCTAGTGAAAATTGGGATGAATGATATTTTATCAATGTAGAACCGATTTTTAAAATAAAAATTGGGGGTCACCGGACTCATTTTTGCATGAGAGTCGGTTTAAAAACAGCATTTTTTCAGGTTTTTTTGGGGAAAATTAGTACAGAGGTCTATGGGAAATGTGGCAAAAGTGACATTATTTAGTGTTGATTCAAAAAATCTGCACGAGCATTTTTGTTAATTTTTTCACAAAAGTTGTGCACAAGTATGCTCTTTCAATTAAAAAAGTAAAAATTTGTGGTCACCAAACTAATTTTCCAGAAAAATATTAAAATATGGCAATTTTTAGCTTCAAAACACTACTCAGAGTATATGCGCATGCATATTGCAGCACTTACCAACTCGGAAACTAACACGTACTGGTACGCTTGGATGGCGCGCTGACCAGACACCTTAAAATCATCATCATTATTTCTTGCTAGAGCTGGCACAAGTTCTGTAGCTCAGGATTTTTCCCGTAAAGGCCTAGTTTATCTCTTCTAGAATCAAGTGCATCTTGTGTTTAGTTCTCTGTGTGCATGGTAATTAGTAGTGACATCTTGGTGCATAGTGTTTTTAAATGAGGAAACTGTATAGGGGTCTAGTTTTGTGCTAAGAATGTGAATAGCAAATGAAGGTGATTGTTTTTTTATATATAAACCACAACACAAAGATTTCAGGAACACTATGGTTGCATGTTTAATATGGTGAAATTATACATTTTGGTAAAGGGACCTATTATACCTATTTTCAATACCTTGAATGTCTAAATTAATCAGTGGCTGGGTTACCAGCTACATCTTCATGTCAGAAAAAATGGAAGATTATGGTATACCCTTCTTTCAAGTAGTTACAGATCATCAGGATCTGATTTCAGAAAGATGATGAAGGCTTATATATGTGTTTCTATTTCATCACTTTTCTTTACACTCTGCACAAATATTTTGCAACATATGTGCTGTTGATTTATTGAAATAAAACTTGTAAAGGACAGTATATGTATTCTAAGAGTATTTTTCAACATTGAGGCACCAAAGCATAGTAAGGACACCACATCTCATGGTATTGGTGTGGCCTTGGATTATTTAATTCAACCCCCCTTCCAAAAAATGCATATTGGAGTGATTCAATTAGTTATAGAAGATTTGTGTTTTCTGTACTATTTTGTAGTTCTAGACCTTTTTATTAGCAGTGGTATTTAGAGATATATTTTAGACTTCTTTGGTGTTCATCCTTTAATACTTATATGATAATAAATGTTGAAATAAGTAACATAATGTCATAAGAAATAATAATATATGTCAACTCATCATAGTATTTTTCCAAGAGTATTGCAACCTGGGAATGAAAGAAAAGAAAGTTGACTTTTTTCAATTTTATGATATGGTAAAAATAGCATAGTTAGGGAGCAGCAGAACTAATGTGACCCATCATATCTATAGCTACCACACCTTAAGGGTCCCAAAATCAAAATCAATATTTTGTGTCTCATTTCAAAGCTAAGACTTAACACTCATCTACCCAGGCTATTTTTTGTAACACGTCTACCCAAGGGGGGGGTTGTTGCAACCCCCCCCTAAATTTTTGGAACGGAACCCCCTATGAACTTGGTTTTGCTATTATAAGATAGGTATGGTCCTCCCCTATCCAATGATACCAAGATCACAAAAATCGGCCAAGGCGTTACGTAATTATGACGTCATAAAGGTCGAAAATCGGAAAAATCAGGATTTTGGCAAAAATGGCCTACCAAAATCAAAATTTTGCTATAAAAGTTCTAAATGACCGATTTTCGTCGGGTTTTTTGCTAATAAAGAAGGGAAATGATAATTCTAACATGCCCTGCAAGTTTCAGCTTCATAGCATGCATATATTTTTCAAAATGGCGACTTAAAATTTTCCGGGGCTTCACCAACCCCCCCCTACACCCCAACTTTGACGGCCTACCCTAACCCCACCTTAGGTGGTACCCCCCTAATTTTTTCATCAAAATAACAAAAAAGGATGTAAAAGAGATTACCCAAATGCCTGGGGTCGGTTGCTTTTGCGTTTTTATGCAGCGGGGAAAAAACCTTAGGGGGAGGGTTGCAACAACCCCCCCCCCTGGGTAGACGAGGGTTAAAGCTTTAAAATGACCCCTTACTTTTTTCTGTATATATTTAACCAGTGCTCAGTCTGGTGGAGGAATTTGATTATTGGATGTTTTGGTTGGAAAATTAGATTCAATTTTTTTTAACGGTCTATAGCTGATTCAGAAAGAGATGATTTTGAGAAAATTGTGTTTTAAATTATGTACTAACTAAAACTTGAATGAAGAATGGATACTTATCTTGGGATTTAATACATTTTTCATGTCTTGGATGTTGGAACCTGATGTAACGTTTCTGATGAAATTAGAAATTGACTTCGGACGCGATTCTTTAAACTATGCTGAGCTTAAATGGCTCACAGCACGTAATAAACTATGCCAACCTCAAGTTACCTGTGGATATGACGGGACACAAATATCGATATTAAACAGGCTGAGTGGTTAGGAATAGAAAATATCAGACGTGTTTATTGCGACTTGCTTTTATTTGTCAGAAATTTCAATCCTCAGTAATTTGTGATGACTATTTTTGTCCTGTTGAATCATGGCCATAGGATGATACAATTCCAATTCTTAATGCTTTGCCAATAACACAGGATGTAAAAACCCATTTAAGGCAAAAACCTTGGAGATGTAAAATTTGAAGCATGACAGACTGTCTAATAGTGGGGATAAAAGGTGACTTAGATGTATGCAGATGATTCAGTAAGGCATTGGTAGATAAAGTACTTTTCTCATGATCCTGAAGCATTTTGTTGAAATTGATCAGTTTCCTTGGTAAGAACTTCTAATGGGTCTCTTGGGGTGTAAGGAAGTCAGGTGTTTTGAGAAGCTCCCTCAGGTAAAAATGTGATGTCTTGCCACAAACTCTTGGATTTTGCGATACTGTTATTCTTGTTTCATATTAGTCAAGAAGTATTTTGTATTGTTTAGATTTTGCAAGTCATTTAAATATTTTAACTATCTTGTTCAGATAATCTTTTACATGTGGGACATACAACTTTTACATGTGGAACGTTTAGCGATGAACCTCTGTATACAACTTTTACATGTGGGACATGTAAAACTTGTCTATCGTCTCCATTGAGACATCATGCAAGATTAACTCATTTAAAAATCTAATATACAAATATGGAATAAGGTCATTTTAACATAGTTTAATAAAAGTATTAAATATTTTAGGAGTCTGAGGCCACTGAAATTTTGATACAATCAGCAAGTTTCTTTTGATCTGGTAGGACCTGCTGTAGTACTTTTTAAAACATACAATTTATTATGCTACATGAAGACTATACTTTTGAGGTATGTTATCATGTATTTTTACATAATCATATTTTGGTATCAGACTTGTAGGTATTAGTAAAACTGATTATTCTTGCTACCATTTTTGTAACTTTTGTTTCTGTGCTTGAATATCAGAAGAATCTCCATACTGAATTGTGGCTTCTATTTTTGTCCCGAATCTCATATAGCACATAAAATTGTTCACATTCTGAATCTGATTTATGGCTGACAAGCATGCATACATTCAAATCTTGCTAGCCAACGACTTGGATTCAATGGTAGACTTATGAAATAGCGATGAATCTCTGTAACCATCGCATACAAGAGAAGATATCGTGTGTATCCCATCATGCATTGCTTCCTATGGGATTATTTGTATAGGAAAAAAGGGAGAAGTAAGTGACGAAATGACCCTAAATCAAATTTAATTATTGTAATCTTGCATTTTGGGTATGTTTCATCACTAACTACTCACATGACTCTCTCTACAAAATAGGAAGCAATGCATGATGGGATACTCACGATATCTTCTCTTATCGCATACTGCCATAGTGATGCTATTATGAGGATAGGTATTTGTGAGTGCTATAGGTGACTCAATACTGAACATATTGTACTAATGTACCTTTCAAACATCCATTCAAGTTTTTCAGGATAGAAAACAGTCAACTTAAGACCTCTGAAGGCATCTTTTTTGAGATGAGAAGGAAGAAGATGTCGGGATGTTGGATGAATTTCGGTATTGCTCAAGGCTATGAATGTATTGTAATTGTTTTTCATCAAACATTTGATTTTATAATTAAGTAATGAATTAGATCACCTATGAATTAAATTTGGTCATGAGTCACGGTGATGCTAGTCTGCTACTATGTGAAATATCCATCCTCTATAAACTATAAATTTCTTAATTTGATTTTGAAAGCTTGTGTGAGAAGGGGGTGAACATATATTTAGGAAATGGGGATGGTATTGTATGTTAGACATGCATGGCTTATTCAGTATCGAAGTGTTACGTGTACATGAAATCCTATTTAATATCACCCAGATAACTGGATCACGCTTTCTTGCTTTGAACAATGATCAAAATGATCACCACACAACAGTATTGCAATTTTCACTACCAAACATTTGGTCATGACGTCAAAATGACGATTGACTCCAAGTAAAATAACTTCAACACCGAGTTGAGACCAAATAAAAGTTCACAATAAATTGAACATGTATTGCCATATACAATGTATATTATACATTGCCTCAAATGTGTGTTACCGGTTTATACTTTAAATTTGATTGCAAATATTTGGTGACGTCACAACGAAATGTTTGGTTGCAAAAATTTTGTTTAAAGGCTGACTATGTTTTGACCCATACCGTTGTCAGACAATGCTAGTGATCCTGTAACTGGTTAAGTTACGTAATCACTGAAATATAGGTATAATAAGGTCCTGACTCTTGAATTATCCAAACATTGAGAACTTGGAGTACAAATCTGCTGTGCATTGAGTAGTTACTATTCATCTTAGATATGTCCAAACTGTTTTATATAATATCATATTTGGCATTCTAATTTTAAAAATATTTGATTTATGTATAAAAAGTGAACTAAAATATTGAATTAGATATTGCAATCAGCAAGCTTTCAAAGTGTTCAAAGTGCATGCCATTTAAGTCACGATATTCATTAGTGGAAAGTGATGTGAGAAATGAGAAACTCCTCTAATAAGACAGAATTTCAGTAAAATATTATGATTCTAAATTCAAAATTGAGTTTCATGTTTATAATCCAAACAACTCTCACATTATACGTAATTGAATAAGTTTTCTGGTATTTCTAATATACTTGCACTCATGCTTAAATTTGAGCCGTGGGCATAATTTTCAAGGTTTTTATTCTTATGCAACATTAGGTTAACACAAAACTAATTAATGAAAAAGTGATTTTATTTTACTAGATTTTGTTTTTCGTTTAACACTTAACAATTTTCAGGATTTCAGATTTTTGTTCATTATCAACAAGTGCATTTAATACTTGAATGTGAATTATGTTTTAAAATTCTCTAAATTGATTAATTCATTTACGAGGAGGATGTTAATTAGAGCATTTTTTGCATCATGGGAGATGGCAGGAACTTGATGCTCAGGTTTCAGAGTAGAGTTTCATCACTACTTAGCACAGTATATTTCTCACTAAATGTATTAAGAGAAATTGCATTCATTTAGTTAACTTAAATGTGTTATATGTTGCAAGTTTTGAACATATGTCTGGTAGCAGCCCTTGTTGTATCTTTAAGAGTACGATCCCTTTGATGAGTTTGACAAGAATATTCAAAATATTTTGCTTTTGAAAATTCTAAAAAAAGGCCTATTCAAAAAAATTAAGAAAGTTGTGTCTTTTAATATATCCAAGAAAATTGTAGTGAACATAGAGTATCTGTTAATTGAAGAAAACCAGTCAAATTTAAGGTGTGTTTTTTTGCCATCCACTCAAATTCAAAATCAAACACACCTTCATTGAACAAAAAGAAAATCTACTCTCATTTTTAGTATCACAGTTTAATGTAGATATTCAAAGGTGGCTTATCTCAAAAGGGGTATTCTGAGATCTTAATGTGATTAAACCTCACTTTGTATCTCTCTATAATAATAAATTCAAGTTGATTTTTATCTTTTTTCTGTTCAAGTTACAATCCTCAGATCTGAGGCTAGTAATTGCGATTATTGTAATTGGGTATGACAGTAATCAGAAAATGACACCCATTCTAATTTTTCTTAAGAATATCACCAAGTTTAACAGTTAAGTTCCAGATTTGTAACAAATGTTTAATAGGCACACATTCTTATTAGCTAA
>JXSR01S053635.1:108080-127561 GCA_000969725.1 Ophiothrix spiculata
ATTTTTAAAATATTCAAAAGTTTGAGCCCACTATGATGCACAAAAAAATATTGTTTGGTTGTACTCGACCGCTCGCCCCTAATTCTGAAATGGTAAAAAAATTTAATGTACAAAAGAATACTGTGCCTAATTTGTGAAATTCCAGAATATTTTTTTAAAATTTGGTGTTCTAAATATACTTAAAAATACTTTTGACAATTCTAATCAGGTTTAAAACATGAACAAATGCCAATCTGCAACTTATACCTTATTCAGTGCCAAATAAATAAATCTCAAAAAAATATTAAAACAAATCCCTGTTCCACCTCAGAAAATGTTGTGGAGGACAACCAATCAATGTATTACTTTTTTCTCTTCATAAAGCAACCCTGAGATAGTAGCTATGTATTCAGAGTTCTGCCAAAGAGTTGAGTATCCAACCTCTCCAACTACTATTTTCTGCATCGATACCTGTATACCTATAATTTACATCAGGCAAATGATTTTTTCCCCAGTTTTTAAAGTATTTTACCTAACCAGTTGCCTTTAATCTGGTTAGCTAAGCTGCATATCTGGAGTGCGATTCCTTTTAATACAGTTAGCATTAGACGGATGGTATACAGACTCCCAAAAAAGTATCGCCTCACCTCAAAAAAATGGCTCGTATGCAAATATGGAACTCGCAAACGTAATTTGAAGATTATGTGTACAAGCACTGGAATTTCAGCTTTCTTTTTACACCCTATTTCTGACAATTGACTGAAAAAGAATGAAGTTATGAACTTTTAAACCCCTTGAGGTCTGAAAATCCAGCGCTTGTACACATAATCTACAAATTACGTTTGCGAGTTCCATATTTGCATACGAGCCATTTTTTCGAGGTGAGGCGATACTTTTTTTTTTGGAGTCGGTATAAGACACCACTCAAAACCTATGCGTAAGTAGTAGCAAATGGTTTGCACTAGACTATGCTTATAAATAATATATTGTATTTCAGTTTAATGATCATATGAACATTAAACAATTTTATTGCAAGTGGAAGGCTTTGATCTGGGGAGGATGAACCTTGTATGATACTGGAGTGTTATCTGCAAATAGAATGCTGAATAATTCAGTGCTATCAAAAACACAACACCTACATACAAAGTTTTTGAATTTCCCTACAGGAAGTATTAGTTTTCTATATTCTTTTGACGATTCAAGGAAAAATGTGATGAGAATACATGAGAAGAAATTGAGTTTTAAAACAAACAAATTAACAAACAAACAAAATAAAGAGTTATTTGGAAATATCAGAATTTACCTTCAAAGTCATAGTTTTATCATTTATCAAGAGAGATGAAGTAAATATATAAATGAATATGAGACATGCCGTTCTTTGGCTCGCAGTTTTTAAAATTCATGAATATTATTATTATATATATATATATATATATGTTTCACTCATCAGTTTGCAGGATAGAAAGTGCTGGGCATTAAAGTATGAAATTAACGAGCATATGTGTACCGCCACGGCAAAAAGGGACAGTTGTCGACTCCTACATGTTGCTCATTGTAGCATATCTGATGTATACAAATACCATACATTAGATATGCTACAAGGAGCAACATGTACGAGCCGACAACTGGACCCTTTTGCCGCGGCAGTACACATATTGCCATAAATTGAACTTATTTTCAAAATCAGATGAAATTGATGCAGCACTTCAAATTTAAATCATAACATCCCCAACATCTTTCTGTTGAATGTGAATCTACTTAGCAAGCAAGATTAAATTTAGAATATTGTCCCTATTGGGGCTTGAACTCTCTACCTACATATTTAGAGTCCAAGGCCCATATTCAAGAAACCCTGCTGACTTTAGTTCTAGCCCATTGTCTACTTGTCAAATTTTGACAGGTAGACAATTGGTTAGTTTTGAAAATAAAATGTAAAACATTTCATCAGCACTCACATTTTTGTGTCGAATCATTTCGGAGAAACCCTTCTCCGTCCTCAGCGAGTGGTGTCTGAGTTGTGTTTGACGTCTGATTTCCTGTTCTGGACGTTGCTGGTGTCCTTTCTTGATGTTGACAACAGGAAATCATAAATATTTGGAAGTTCACGGCCCCCATCCGTATTAAGGGTGGGGTTAAGTTCTTTCTTGATGTAAATAGCCTCACTCACAAAAACGTGAGTGCTGATGAAATGTTTTAAATTTTATTTTCATGTCTACTACCAGCATGTATAAATCTCTTCATTCGCGAATTGGTTTGTTGTCAACTAGAGTTAGCAGTGTTTCATAAATACGGGCCCTGTTCTATTCCTTTCAATTATCTACCTCTCATGCTTGTTTATAACGTGTGAGAACCTTACTATCACTGCATGACAGGCACATTCCTGAAGTTTTTTCCTCTTCGCCCAGACTCCGAATAATTTGAGGTAGATGCAACAAACTTTGGTGATAAATGTCAGAATGCAAGCAAACGTGATAGAGTGATTGCATTAATTATACAAGTGCTGTTCATTTTTCACAGAATCTGGTAGCAAGAAGATCTGTTAGTTTCTAGCAAGTTCATTATTTCCTTCAATCATGGAGGTGTCACCAGGCTTGATGTACTGATATCATGTGTAGATTTCACAATGAATTACTTATTGCAGCAGAGTCAAAGTACAAAATGAGAACAAGATACTGTGACTTCTGGTGGGTGAGGTTGTTACATGATTGTAAAGCACATGATACAGTTAAAGGTGTGAAAAGCAATTAATTCATGTGATGTGTAGATTTTTTACTTGAGTTATATGTTCTTTCAAACAAGATTCTAGATAGTATTATTAGGTTACAGAATTTTTGCAAGTTTTCTGTTACATCCCAAATTCCTTTATCGAGGATCGGATACAGTTTTACTCAGAAATTGAGCTTGATTATTAGTACCGTACTGACTCGAGTAATGTCCCACCATTTTTGAACGTGAACTTTGAGCAAAGTATGGGGCTGGGACTTTACGCGAGGACGCATGAGAGAGACTGAACTAACCGGTCGATCTACCGAGGTAAACAATGCCAGTGAATTGTCCGAGCTAGAGGGATCAAATCAAGCTATTCGTTGTAACGTTTTGAATAACACATTTCAGGATTCAGTTCAGTATATATTCTTTAAAATTATCCCGATGAGTATTTTCAATAAACACTTACAGGAACGTAACAATCAAGGTTTAATATGGTGAAATTACTATTGCACATTCGATCGTGAATTCGCCATTTTGTAATAGTAACAATCGCGATTGCGCATGTCCAAAAGATATGATGGCGCATGCTCATATTTATTTTTACCATTATATGAACAAAAACATCGCCATCTGTTGACGATTAGAACACAGACAACAGTGAAAAGGTGTATATTCATCCGCGATCAGCCGTGATATTCCGTTAAATTAGAAGACATTTTGGATAAAATGTACCCATTTCTATCGTAATTAAGATGAGTTTGCGATTATTTTTTTATGCAGATTTTAATATTATGATAACTTTTGCAGGTGATTCAGCAAATTATGGCCACAAATAAATGGTATTGGGATATTTTGGTGATGATTATTTGACGACTCCTAAAGAATACCAAAGGGACTTTACGCGCGTGTACGTTAATTTTCGGAAAAGTTTTGTAAATATACAGGTGGTACATTGCCCGAAGATGGGATTTTACCAGAGTCAGTACGGTAATTGCCAAAATATGGATGAAAAGTACAGTTCGATAAAACTGGATTGGTTTTCAACAACTATTCCATAATGATAACATGCTGATTCTGAATACTGAATGTCTCAAATTCCGGTTGGCCATAATTCTAATTTTGAGGGTAAAACCTATTGGTTTGTTTTTTCAAACACCATCTTGGTGTCTTAGAAATGGTATTGATGTCTTGCCTGATGATTAAATTCAGAGAAAAGCTTGTTTATCAGACACCGTCTTGGTTGAATTATGATATTGTGTCGTCCCAAAGGATGATCATGTCCGTCTGGAAAATGTTTATGTTTGTTCCAGACAATCCATTTTGTATGAGATCTATACCTGCCTGGCCGCTGATACAACATTTACCAGTCGCGGCTTGACCATGTAGCCTTCCCAGAGGCCTGTCTGAATTAAAGGAGAATGAACATCCAGGATCATTCCAAAGTATGCGTCGAAACATGCAAGTATTTGGACTATTAGATATCTTGATCCCTTAAATGATGGAATGTAATATCTCCTTGTATCTCATATTTCTCTTACCAATAGAAAATATTCTTTATATCGTTGATGTGTCTTTACAAACGTTTTCCAAATTTGATCATATCTAAATAATTTTCGTAATTTGGTTTGCATCACAGAAACTTTATTGAAGTTTGATCTTGATCCTCTTCAGTATTTTAAATGGGGACAAGGGAGAAAGTTTTATCTTACACAGCCTCACTAGAGATTATACAATGTAAAATACTAAATCATCTAGAATAACTAGACAAAAAATAGTTGTAGCTAAATTTTGATGTCAATTTTGATTCTATTTGTCATAAAATCATAGATTTTTAAGATTCTATCATCTGTATCCAGAACAACCATCAAGAAATTGTTTAGTTCTAACTAAATTCTGAAATGTCAAAATAAATATCCTCTGTACCTTTAAATACATACGTGAGATATCTGACATTTGGATGTTCACACATAACGTGCATTAGCAATTCATGTGTCCATTTAGGTACTTCAGTAATCGTCTATAATGGAATAAGTGGACACATCACTCACAATGTAGCAGATGAATAAATGATGCTGTTGTATATTTTCAGATTTCAGTTGTAAAACATTTGCAAAATTTGCATTTCCTATTTACATGCATCATTGAGGGGTTATTGGGAGATCACAAGCAGTAGTAGTTTGTTTGTCTGTCTGTCTGTAAGGCTTAAAGCTTGTTCCATCGAAGTGCAAGCAGCGAGGTGCAAAATGAGGTCCTTTAAGTATTAAGAAAATGAAGAAATCTTGTGTCTGGGACTGACTTAAATTTTGCTAGTATCAATTTCCTTTGATCCTCAAGAAAAAAAAAATGAATGCATTTACAGTACCAAATCAGCATCGATTAGGCTATCTACAGTAGATAGTAAATTTGCTGTTGATAAGGATGTTTCTTCTTAATAGAAAAAAATGTTTAAATGTTTTTATCATCATTTATCATATATTCAATGCAGAATATCCTTTGATCCTTTATTTGGTAGGTTTCACATAAAGCATGCTGTGAAAAAACAACAACAAATTAATCACCTGCAATTAAATTTGATCCAAAGATGAGCACTCAAACCTTTTCCTTTACCATTATTTTTATCAATTCATTATAATTTTGGTCTCCCAGACTATTTTAAGTAGAGTATTATATGGTGTATAAAGAAGATAGATATGGTCAAGGTTGTCCATTATGTATATAGCAATATACAGGATGAGCTAAGTATACATTCCTCCTAGTGTTAATTAGAAACCAAGGACAGAAATAAAATGATAAATTGCTGACTGCGAGTTATCTAGCTAGAAACGACTAAAGGTGATATCATGGTCTGTTGCTGGATGCACGATACAGTTTTATACCGGAATTCAGAACCTTTTTTTTTTTTTTTTAGCATTTCATATCATTTATTTTTCATCTTTCTGATTATGATAAGAACACAAGACATGAAAAAGTACTACGTTACTTGCAGACCCCAAAATTGACACCTGTATGTAGAAAATTTCAAACTCTGATCCTGATATATCTTCAAATAATTGAAATAATCTTAAAAGCTAGAATATTACTTGTCTTGAAAAAATGTTTGAAGTTTGCTTTTCCTTGTGTTAAGTTTGATGAATAATTTGTTTTAACTGGATTAGTATTTTGCTATTTAATTCGTAAATAACTAAACATTTCCCAAATATCAGGTAGAAACATACATTGAAATTTACTTGTTATTTCAAAGTTTGATAAATAATTTGTTTTAATTGAAAGCAGCACTTTGCAAATACGTAAATAGGAAATAGTTAAACGGTTCCCCATTCTTGACGAAACTTTGATGAATGTGTTGCTTTCATTAGAAGAAACACATAACAGATGCTTGGGTAATTCACTTGATTACCAGAGGGGAGGGATGGGACTTTGCTACAATATTTACCTGGTCTTGGTCAAAAAACATATGACAATTGATAGAAGCAATTACCCAATTGAAAAATGATAAAGACTGATGCACAGTGGTAATAACTTAATAAACAATTTTAATTCTTCTACAAAAACTTTTAATATTGCTTACCTACCCTCTTTATGTACAAACTCTGTCCCACAACCAGTGTTTTTTTTCAGTGATAAATTCTTTAATATGAAGCTACTTAGCATGCTTAGTGATGGGCAACTTATGAAGTCACAAATTTATTGTGACGTCAAAGAGACATCACAAGTCTGTTGTAACATCAGAGGTATTATATTAGAACAACACCAACTGAGGATGTGTTGGAAAGACAAAAGTGCTCGAGTAAAAGTTTGTGCAGAAGTTTGAAAATTGTTTAATAACTCTGTAGGTTTGTTACAGAGGAACATTACAAACCATTGAAATACTTTCCACTCAAAGGAGCCCTGTCCGATTGGGTCAGCATTTTTTCAAACTTTCTGAGATTTTGGTACCAAAATGTTCCTCATATTTTCTCATTGCCCATGTGAAGTTTTACGGCTGAAATATGTTGCCTTTTGGAGATATAAGTGAAAATGTGTTAAAATTATCAATATTATGGTAACCATAATATTACTTACACAGTAAAGTATAGGCAAATGAAAAATACAAAATTGCTCATTAAATCAAAACGGTTTTCCGATTTGACTGAAATTTTAGAGTGAAGCATCTAAAGTGATGATCTTTCATATGACAGTGAAAACTAAAATTTGAAAAATCGGACCAAGTACCTTCAAGAAATGACAGCCTAATATTGGTGATTTTGCAAATAATTCCAGTGAAATGTGATAGCTTGAAGTACCACATTGTTTCTTACCGCAGCAATTTAAACTTCAGTATCCCTGCCCCCTTTGATTTATCATGTGTTTCTTAAGGTTAGAATTGGCAATAAGCAAGTTCATTAGCCTGAAATACCGGTGTTATTTTAAAGGAAGGATCTGACATTATTTATAGTACACAAGTGTGACATTCTGGATTGATGCGTTTAATTTATATTGGAAACATCAAGATGCATGCTACATTCTCCGGGAAATAATGCTGCTATAATTGTAAACAACACTAATGTGTTATATAATTTAATAGGTTGCTGAAAAGAGCCAGGAATACTATAAAATTGCGCAGACTTGTTTGGAAACTTGTCATGCTTTGTTATTTTGAAATAATCCAAATAGTAGAAAACGTTATTAATAGTTTTCAAAACCAAGTATTTTAGTTATCGCAAATATAGTTTTTGAATTATGAAGAACCCCAGGGAATATATTTCAAGTAATCTAAACAATGCTTTGATATTGTCTTTTTGTATGTCTTAATATTTATTTTATTTCTGTGAAATGTTGTGAAATTTCAGAAACTTAAAGAAGCACTTTATCAATAGAATTTGAAATAAAGTTACTGTCTCTATGAGGTTTAGTAAATAATCTCTTCCTCCTGTTAAAAAACATAAATCACCACGTGAATGACCTCAATCTCTGGAGGCCCTAAAATGATAAACCATCCCTTCCTCCTCCAAAGTAAATCATAAATCAGTTGAAGTGAATGACCTCATTGATAAATTGATATCAAAAAGATTCTTTTCTCCATAATAAATCTAGATTCTGCATATTTCCTTCAGATATTGTTTACCTTGGAGGCTCTAGAAGTTATGAATGTGTTGATACCACAATATAGATGATACCTTGATGAATTGATGGCATCCATGATGAAGCACCGATTTTGCACAACATGAAAACTTGTTTTGTAAATCTTTCTGACTGACTTTCCTGTGTGGGTAGATGAAAGATGAACTGAATAATGAATAGCTTAACAGAGGGATAGATAAGGAGAAATATGAGAGGAAAAATGTCCTGAAAAGCTGCAAAATAACTCCTGGTGTGTGTGTAATATCAATTCAGACAATTAAAATATTGACCAAATTACTCTGTGTATTGACTAGTGGTGTAACTGTGATTGGTGCCGTGACCTCTCTAGCCGAAAATAAAGAAAGTAAAAGATTTTTCCCCTGACCTGCGTTTTCAAAAATTAGTTAAATTTTTCTATTTGCATTATTGCCATTAAAAGAAGACATCAGGACCTTCCCATAATGCTTCGCTTCCAATGGGTTTTCAATGGTTTTTTTGTATGGGTTGTGATGAGAGGGTTTAGGGATGAAACATATCTGAAATGTAAATTTAGGTCGAGGTCTGCTAATTATGCTATGTTTCATCCCTAAACCCTCTCATCACAACCCATACAAAAAACCCATTGAAACCCCATTGGAAGCGAGGAATTATGGGAAGGTCCTGATGTCTTCTTTTATTGCCATTAACCCCATGTGATCATAAAAAATCGCAACCATTTGTCACTTTAGTGTCCCTGATCTTGTGCAGGGGCTCAAATATTGTTGTACACAACATAGATATAGTGTAAAGGGGTGCTTAGATAAATTCATTTACATAGTCATTTTACATTTAATATATTTATTCTGTGGTGTTTTTTGAGCAGTTTCTTCACACAGTATTTTCAGTTGGATGTCAATTACAACAAATTAACTCGAGACAAAATCAATCCAGTAATTTATTTTGATATCATTTGAGATGTCCACCAACTAGTTATTTGGATCTCAACACAAAAAATTTACCTTGTATGGTGGGAATTTTCTCCAAAATTAGTTAAAATAGCGATACAAAAACCTTCATAACTTTGTAATTTGCTTGTTTGTGCAAAATTCTTTTTCTGTCAGAAAACATGCAAATCAACATGTAGCTCATTTTTTGTGTGGATCAGTGTAATTTTGAATACATACACAGATAAAAATGCATAAACACAACCTATCATGATCAGGTCTTCTGGGTGTTTTGTAACATTTGGGCAAGCGACTTTGATGATTTAAGTTTTATTTTTTGTAACATCATATTTCAGCCATGGTTAGTTAAATAATTTTGTTTTTTACAGAATAAGCTAGTTGTTGTTAGCTTAGGAAGAATCCATCACTTATAACCAAAATTTGCTCTCACAAATTATATGTGAGATTGGTGGCCAGTAACCTAGGCTAACATAGGTCTCATGGGTTTTGGGTGTTTTCCCCTACTGTCTCTCATGCTTCCTCGTCAAACATAGTTAACTAACCAAATATCATAGATAGCAGAGCTTTGTTGCTTTATGATGATATTGTTACAATTGAAGTTTACAAGATGGTAATGATATTTGTCATATGCATTGGCACATTCATAGCCTTGAATTCTATCGACGCATATTGGCAAAAATCCTGGAGGTTCACTCAATTTGATTTTACCTGTTACGTGTTAGAGCTGTTGAATTTTAAATCACAGTTTTTGGATATCATCAATTTTTTTCATCACTGATACTTGTTGCTAAGCCATTCTGAATGTAAAAGAAATGATTAATATCAATTTTGTGATTTATGTAGACCTCATTGTCGTTTGAAACTGTTGCTTTAGTCACATATAGAAAGCGTAGTCTGCCGAGCTATCATATGCCTCAACAGACAAAAATCAAATGAGTAATAACCTCAAGGTGTATTACTTCTGTAGCATTTGTCTGTTGTGGCATGCCAGCTCGACTGACTACTATTACAATTGTGTAACATTTAAGCAAAACTGATCAATCCCAATGCAAATTATCTTTCTGCATTGAGATTCTGATTATTGTTTTTTGAAACAGCTTCCTGATAACACTTGGGTCAACAGAGCAATTGAGTGTGTTACCCAAGGACATAACGTTTTTGCCATCTAGCAAGAGTAAAAGTTCTTCCACAGTCTTAACTTGCCTAAACCATGAAATTCTTTATGTACTTATTTATAGCATTAAAGTTGTTAGTGTCAGTGTCTGAAAAATTAATGAAAGTGAAATTTCGAAGTATAATATAAGACACAAACCAAAAGCAATGCTACATACCATAGTGAAGTGATTAGGCCAAGTAACAAAAATAACCAGTTGATCGTCCCCTCCCTCTCCAATTTTGGACTCAGCACAAGTTTTTTTTGTTATTTGTTATTTTTGAAAAATCCCCAAAACAAAACAAAAAATCATCAAAACACTTTTTAACTGGTTTTGACAAGTGAACAGGATCCTCATTGCACTTTAATAACCAAACAAATACCATAATTTTATCTTCAAATATGTTATCATGGTTATGGTGGCCATCTTAGACATGGGCAGCATCTTGGAAAAAATAACAAATAATAAGGGCCTCCCTCACCAACTTTTCGGAAAGTACGGACGATCAACTGGTTATTTTTGTTACTTGGCCTTATCCAACAAACAATAAGCTGATGAATACCTTAGAGCTATCACTTTTACTACCCACTGTAGTTGAACCAATATGTAGGAATTGCCAATGATGAGGTTGCCATTGGTTCAATAATTCATCATAAAGCTGGAAGACACAATCATGGAGACCAAGTTCAGGCAGGTACAATGCTCTATTTTGGACTCCGCACAATTTTTTTTTGTTATTTTTGAAAAATCCCCAAAGCAAAACAAAAAATCAACAAAACACTTTTAGCTGGTATTGACAAGTGGACAGGATCCTCATTGCACTTTTTTTAAATTAAAATAACCTAAAAAAATATCATAATTACATCTTCAGATATGTTATCATGGTTATGGTGGCCATCTTGGACATGGGCAGCATCTTGGAAAAAAAACCCAAATAATAAGGGCCTCACCAACTTTTCGGAAAGTCCGGATGATCAACTGGTTATTTTTGTTACTTGGCCTTATCCAACAAACAATAAGCTGATGAATACCTTAGAGCTATCACTTTTACTACCCACTGTAGTTGAACCAATACGTAGGAACTGACAATGATGAGGTTGCCATTGGTTCAATAATTCATCATAAAGCTGGAAGACACAATCATGGATACCAAGTTCAGACAGGTACAATGCTTTACTGATGGGTAATTGATCATTTTGCCTGCTGTTTGTTTTCTACATTAAGCTTTGACGTAAGTAAATCAAGGGAAAAACAAAATGGCTGAACCATAAAGCTATGGTATAGTTAACAAATAGTGTTGCCTTTGAATATTTTTAAGCTTTTGCCTTTGTATTTAACTATCAAAAAAGGGACCAAAAGTACACAGGGCTTACTTTAAGTTTGAACAAAAGAGCATGTTCCTCAATTTTGGATTGTGGAACAGGCTCTTTTGTTCAAACTTAAAGTTTGAACAAAAGAGCCTGTTCCTCAATTTTGGATTGTGGAAAATATGTTACAGGGGACGTATAATTTAGAAGAAAGACAGCCAGGAAAAAGTATTTTGAAGTCCCTTTGAAGCTAACCTATGGCCAATCAGGACAGTGTTTTTAATTATGATAACATTGTTTTTCAAACAAGTAATGTTTCATGATTAAAATTTTCATTAGAAAATTCCAGAAAGAAAACTCACGTTTCCCAGACGGTTTTGACAGACATGTCTTCTGTCTTCATCAGTGGATTGTGGTAATCCAGTCGGATGCTGTTTTATTGAAAGGAATGTTTCAGTTTATAACCAACATTAAGATACTGATAGAATTTCATGAGCGCTCAACAATCCTCAAGATTTTAAAAATTTTGAGCAAGCATAATTATGATAATCATGAGAATATCAATGTAAATAAATATCTCTATAATATATTTTAATTATATAGATTATCAATTTGGTGGATCCATTTAGTTCCTCAAGCTTCAGCAAACTTAGGAATTTTGAGTACACAACACTAACTAGTATCTCACTCGGTAAACAATAGTTATGCTGCTCAAATATTTAGCCGTTCTGCAAAACAAATCATCTTTTAAGATACATAACAACTTTTGAGTTATTGTAGCTTCTAGTTATTTCACATTTAATCGTAATAATATTGACATTTCTGGATAGATATACAGTTCCCAGAGTCTTATTTACCCTAACAAAATGTGTTGGAAAATGTCATGACGACAGTGACATTTTTGAGGTACAGAGAATCTTTAAATGTTTTCATATAAGGTTGCTGTGATATGTAAAGACATACATCATGCTGCAACAACAAATTACATGGTATTTGGTATCAACCTTTTAGCCGCAAGTTTTAAACTATTTAAGGCCATGTTTTTTTTGCCAAAATAAAAACACACAAAACCAAAAGAACACCAATAAAAGGGATAAGTTGCTCTTATTTGTATATTCTGCCAGTTTCATTTGTGGGTTCAGTTATGAGTTTTACTGGTTAGGACAATTTTTGTTAGTTATTTTTAACTATTATATTATTGTATCATGCTTTCTACAGAGTTTGCTAGGTTATACACTAGAAGTATTGATGATTTGCTTTACGTTATAGCCACACTCCAATTCTGATTCTTTGTCAGAGAGTGTAAATGGCATTTCAATTTGATCTTGTACCTGTTCTGCCGACATGTTAACATTTATGTTTTGTTTATTAAGATTTATCACTTTCCGCCTACACACATATTCATAACTTCTTGATTTACAATATTTCTTGATGTCTAGAGTGTTTCCTTTGTTACCTGAAGTGCTTTGTGTATTTTGTGCTATTTGTCTATCAATTTCCTCTGGTAAAATATCCAAGTTTTCTTTAAAAACACATTATTTTAATGATTTCATGATGTTTATCATTAGATTCATAAAGTTAGAAAATCTTAAGTTTAACATTTCTGTGATTTTAAATTTCATGATGAGTATTACTCATTGTTGAATACAATTAAAAGCAGATAGTTCCTTCTACAATACACATTCTCTACGTTTGAATGTGTGATTTCTGTAACAATTATTTGATCAAGAATTTCAGATAGACTGCCTGCGTGTCAATTGGATGGTCAAATACGCAGATGCAAACATCTTTTGCATCGTAGCCAGACATACACAATGTCCTTGATGTATGCGTTCCATGAGTCTCCTTGCCCTTTTTACTGTATCTTGGCTTTTGTGATTCTTTAGCAAAGTTTCAAATCTTTTTTCTTTTTTCGTTATTTTTTTCCACAATTGAAAGTCCCAACAACAAATCCATTACATTTTATAATTGTGACTTTTTGGAACATATTTTTCACATTGTAAGGTAATACTGATATTGTTATCAACAGAGATTTTTCACCTGATTTACTCAAATGGATATTGAATTCCTGATTTTGTTTTAAAAATGTACTGTTTCATTATGTAATGATGTCATCTGACATAAAAAATGTATTTCATGCATATAATTAAAACACTGATTATGAAAACCTGCATTAATTTCAAGACATATGTATTTATCTTATTTCAAAGAACATTATTTTTAAAAGAATTATGATATGTGAAAAACATTAAAAGTAAAGGGGAATTTTATACTTGTAAACGGTTTCTCCCTGATAAGACACAAAATTCAATGTTGCATTCATAATTTTACACACTCTATAAACATCCTCCACCTGAACACAAAAATCCATAATTCTCTATTTATTTATCATCCACACTGTTGCTTGATGTATTGGTAGTTTCCGTGTTCTCCCACAGGGCTCTGTTTGCTTCATCCTGGCTCCCTACAGTTTCCTCCTTACTCCGCCAAAGTTTATAGATGGATGCAGATAATAAAATGTCATCGGAGTTTATCTACAATTTTCATCTACTGAAGCATAGAAAATGAGGGACTGTGGGCTTTTTAATATTTATCATGATTTTGTGTGACAAGTATTGAGCAGGGCCTCGAAATCCGAGGTAATGCGGCTGCGCCGTTCCCAGAAAAAAATAATAAAATAAAATAATAATAAAAATCATGAGAATATCTGAAGACAGATGATTTTTTTCTGGCAATATTAAATGATGAAATACAAATGAATGAGCCAAATTTTGTGGTTAATGTCAAATTAGTGTAAAAAACAAGTGAGTTTTAAAGCAATTCATGCATTTTTTCATAAATCTCACAGAAAATTCTCATCAGCACAAAAAAATTTTTCTATACCCTGGCACTGATGTTTATTTGTTTCGAGATCAAAACTTTTTTCTCTGCAGACCAGGATCAGTATGCCTATAGCTCATTTTAGTTCATCGATATTTACACTTGGTACTTGTGGTGAGATTGTTTAGCCAATGTTATTTCTTATTTTTCAATAACATCTTATTGTAAAATAAGATATAATAAATCTATAATAAATCTTGGTCTCTGTTACTTTATAGTAAAACAATCTATGTATTCATTCGATGAACTGATAGATTATGGTTCCAATGTCTCTTCATTCATGATTTTGTGCATCATTCAATTGCAAACTTCATTACTATCATACCATAAGGTAGCACTTGACTTGACCTGCTATCATTTAGAAGTGGTCATTTTAAATATTACATTCAAACCTGGGAAAATATTGTTTGTCCAATAGATGTGACCAGTACAGATATTAGATGATATGATTGTCTTGGGTTGTATGCGTGGATGATACAAATCAAAAGACCATTTATTGATCCAAAACATTTCAAGTTCTTGCCGAGACATGTTGTATATTGATGAAAGGGACCAAGTTAAGACATTAGATCAGAACTTGATTTTGATTCAGCAAAGCGGAATCTCCATCACATATCTAACCAATCACATATTTGTTAAAGAAAAAACAGTCCAAGGTCAAATATTAGATGCATCATTTTCAAAGCCTTGGTGCAATTGGCTATGAAAGTTAACCTCTTTTTGTTGCAACCATTCATGAATACTTGTAAGATATAGGCCAAACAATATTTTTTTTGGGCAGCATAAATAAATCCATATTGCAGGGCCCATTACTTGTAGATGCAACCCCACTATGTATTTTGTTTATCGTCATATCCAATTGGGGATTTTAACATTGACCTTTTATAATCTCTCCATCCCTACCCTGACCCTTATTATAAACAAAAATCCATTGTGCAGGACCTATAGTTTGTAAATGGAACCCATACCATGGATTTTTGTTTAAATTGTCCAATAATGTTTAAATTTGCCTATAGTTATAGTGTTAGTATGTTAGTATGCACATTGTTATTCATTTAAGTTAATGAATGGGAAGAGGTTTTGTGAGACTGATGGACTTTTGACTGCTAGTGTCAGTTCTACATTTGTGCATCATTTTATTAGAGAATTTCCAATAAAATGAAGAGATTGGAAATAGAAAGTTTTTATAGTCATTTATAAACATAGATTTCTACATAAAAATATTGGAAGCAGTGGCATAGACGTTGTTGCCAGGGGCTGAGGTACAGCCCACAAATTCCAAAATTTACCTGCTGATTGGAAGAAATAAATAATATATACATAGGAGAAAAAGAGAAAGGAATAAGGTTATTAAATTAACATCTTGAGTAGCATTTGGTTTAGAAGGAAAAATGTACCATACAACTATTTTTCCCCATTTTTTATTTTACATGTATAAATTTAATATAGAATCGAGATTGAAATACTATTTTCTCTAAAAGCTGCTTGTGAAATAGTATAGAATAATATGAATATAAATGCATTTTGCAATATTAACAATAATACATAGAAGAGAAATAATTACTACTTTGCATTGTAGCTATCATCTCAAACTAATGTTACTGTTTGATCTAGAGGTTATGTGACAGAATGAGTTTGTCTTTATTGAATTCCAGAAGAGCATGTTAAAATGACTTGTAATGATTGTCATGTTCATGTATGGACCATAAAGCACAAGTTCTGAAAAAAAGGAACCTTGTTTTGCATTTTCATTGTTGTTGTCAGCACTTTCAGATGCCTTGTGTAGCAAAATGGTTTGCTGTTGTAGCTAATCTTTCATTTTTCATAGTCAATCAAGAGGCACAAGTAACTCATGATCTGAAACCAGTTATGTTGAATGTCGCACATTCAATGACTAGGAAGGAAAAACCTGGTTGTTGACAGTCTTCTATGTATCATGTTCTATACTACCAGCTGCCTGTGATATTGTAACATGGACTATGTGATATTTTATGCATTGGTCATATTAATAATTTCACTTTGATTTGCAAGGCTTGCCACATAGCACGCAATCACCGGGTACTAACTAACAGCAGTATTTGCACAACCATGATCACCTAGTTGCAATAAAATGGACTACTGATGTTTGCACAAGTTTTATGTAATGTAATAGTGAATGTCCTTGCTTGACCAAGAAATTTGGTTAGTTTTGTACCCCACTTTGACCTTGAGAAGATTCTTGACTTGCTGCATGATAAGAAACTTTTAATTGCATTCATTTTGTAATTTTGCATAAAACACTGCTATTTTTCCAAACACAATTACAGCCCTTGCTCAAGCATCTCATGCATATTCATCTTGTTCATATCATGTAATTTTAGCACGCATGTTGGTATTTAGTGCCTGTTCTATGCCTATCCATACATCTACCATTGCTTGTTTTCATTTTGTCTCCTCAGATGACAGCTTTGCAACTCAGATTACTTGTACTATTCCTCCTCCTAGTAGTTATTGTGAAAAAGAAGAAGGTAAATAGAGACAGGGATTGCATGATTTCTTCTAGAATCACCTGCATTTTCCACTAGAAACACCTGATGTTTTCTTCTAGTAACACCTTCTTTACCTCTAGAAATATCCACAGACCTTTTAGAAAATTCCCTTGTGAGAATTCCAGTCCAACCTTGGATTTATAAAAATAACAAATCCTTTAGAATTGTTTCCATGATGTAACTTTCTTCAATATTAAACCACTAATTCAATATTTATTCTTCATTTATTGAGTTTGTTATCTTGCATTTCTTTCATTATGTTTATTTTTACTACTATTTGTTAATTCAAATATTATTCTTATATTTAACTTTGTTATTCCTTATTTTTAACCATGTGTTTGTTCAAGCAAGGAAATAGAATTATTGAAAATAAAAACCACTTAATGGATCAAAATATTTATGAATCAAGTTCATTCTAACTTACTTGTCACAAACTGTAGACTGCAGGACATAAGTTTTACAAAGTGAATGAAGAAATAGCTTGATAGATTTTATGCTAGACAAATCCAGGAACGAAAAACTTACCATTTAGGCCTACCTTTTGTCTTCACAGGATAAAGCCTTGATCACATCTGGCTTGGTTCATTGCTTTTCCTGCAAGTCTTGGCAGTAGTCTCTTTCACAGGCTTAAATGTTATCAGCAATGAATCAAGAGACTACTGTCAAGACTTGCGTAAAAAGCAACGGACCAAGCCATTTGTGATCAAGTCTTCGATCATCCCGTGTAGACGAAGCTAAACAGTAAGTTTACGTTCCCTGATTTGTCTAGCATTAAATCTATCAAGCTATTAATGAACAATTCTACAGATGAAGCTATTTGATGAAGTGATAGCTCAAACAAAAAATGTATTTAAAAGGGAAAACAGACTATTTATTTATCAGATATGGCTTAAATTTTTGTGTTTAATGGTCTGCAGTCAGACAGCCACACACACAGCAAAATGACTTTGACCTAGTTTGGTTGGCTCAACTTCACTTCATAATGTCACTACAAGTGCATTTGCAACTTCACGACCATGGTACATCTGGTAACATACCGGAGATTTCTCTCTGAACATTTATACCTCCAGAGTGGCACTAAATGTCACTTGTCATACTTCAAAAACGGTGGATATCTACCAAACAGACTGCCATGGTATTTTGTTAAAAAAGGGGGTAGTTTGTCATGTAAAGCACATTTTGGCAATCATCCCAATCAACTATGATACAACAACCTTTAAATGATTTTCATTATTATAGGTATAATGCTGGAAGTATTATGCTTAAATTTGTGCACAAAGAAATGCCACCATTGCACTGTCATTAAAACTGAGAATATGACACCAGGTTTGACATCATGATGTAGTTACAGTCTTGAACATATCTACATGTATTTGTTTTAATATCATACAGTTGGTTAATATTATTTTATTTAACAAACTTTTAACAATTCTTTTTTTTAAACCTTTACCGTTTCGTTTTACATTATATCTAATCCCATTTCCCCCTATATTATACTTTATATTATATTTTCCCTATATTATACTTTATCTCTTTTATTCAACATTTTCTTTCAATTAACCAAGAAGTAAAAAAGTATAATTAACAACAATAACACATTAACATTGAAAGGTTAAAACAGATTCACCACTGGACAAGTTGTTACTGAAATTGTAAACCAATTTCATGAGAACAAATTAAAGTACTTCAATAAAACAATTGCTCTATGTGATAAATCCAACCTGTTGCATAGTAGTATTCTGTGCTGACATGGGGTAGAAGTCAGGGGGAAGCAACTCAAAGTCTGTTAATGATTTGCTAGACAAGTACCCCCCCCCCAAAAAAAAAAAAAAAAAAAAAAAAAACCCCAACTCACAATAATTGTGTTCATATATGAACTTCCCTTAGAATAAAAGCAAGAGTTGATTATAAAAGTACTCATATTTTGGCACTGGTTTATAGAAAACCCTCGCAATTTCAAAACAATAACTTCCGATGCAACGGAACAATATAAGGTTAGACCCATCTTCAGCTTTTGTGGAAGACATCTTAGCCTCTTAGGTGCATGCATACCAAACATATCCTTGCCATCACTGTCAGCCAATGCATGTGTAGAAACAATTCCATTTCATATTCTGTCACCAATCCTTTCAATTTATGTGAATACATTTCCATCATCGTCCTTTCTTGTCAAATACATACGAGGTAAACATTGAATATCCTGGTCTAAATTTACAAAATGTACAGTTCTGTATCTAGACAACAGGTGTTCATTATGTAGTCACTCACAAATGGTGTCCGAAATTGGAATATTGTACTTTGAAATATAGCCGCAATTACTCGTATATTTTATCTCACAAGAGAAAAGAGCCCTTTGCAAAATATGGGTGCAAAGTAATTTCCACAGGTAAGTCCACTGTCATCCTTATGTTACTACATGGTGAATTGAAGAAGAATTTAATGGTGTACACATATGCACAGGATGTTTAAGAAAATCAAACGTTCAAGAGTGCAGACAGTCAATTCATATCAAAATGGAGCTAACTGAAGTAATGTTAAACAAACTATAGGTACAAGTAAATGCACAGGTAGTCACTATTATACTGTCATTGTCGTCAAGTTACTACATATTTGACTGAAGAAGATTATTGTGGTGTATATACACAGGATCTAAATAAAAGCCTTCCTATATAGCAAAAAATTAAAGTTGACAGTCAATGCATCTCAAAAATGGAGCAAAGCAAAGTGATGTCTAACAAAATATGGGTACAAGTACTTTGCTGTCTCAGATAACGGCTTAAAGCTTTCCTTAAGCTTAAGACCTATCTCACAGAAATAGAGTCTTTGTTCTGTATACAACTTGGCAACCTGCTTCCTTCCATTTATATTACACATATAAAG
>JXSR01S053635.1:147911-158708 GCA_000969725.1 Ophiothrix spiculata
GCACGGATTTTTCTACACTAATTGACATCCCTATTATTAGACTTATGCTCTCTATATAGTAAGTTTTACACAGAATGCTTAATTACTGAAGTGTAAAACTGTTGATTTTATTCACAAAGTATGAATAAATAACCTCATCCTTGGAAATGGGACTCTTATCATTTTCATTAACAATTGAATTTTATGTTAATCTTAAGTGTTCCATAACAACATAAATCATAAAAGAAATTGAATCATTATAAAAATATATTTAAAAAGTGGGATCTCTTCTTTACATGAATAAACTAGATGAAAAAGCACTTGGTTTTATTTTCCGTAACTTCTAAGGCATGCTATGAACTTGATATCTAACAATCTTTTTATTTGATCTCACATAAACAAACAGAAATTCATATCGTCTGATGCATGATGAAAGGACTTGTCATTCCATGAACCTGACCAGTGTCACTTAAGTGAAACTCTGACCACCAATAATTTAATCCTGACATTTTTCACAATCTGCAAAATTAAGAGTCTTCCCTTTGGTAATTGTGCTCAGTCTGATAGGGGAAAATGGGGCTTCTTGGGCTTTATGGCAAATTAAACATTGCAAGATTAATATGGAGTGTACATCCGGGGAAAACACATAATTTAAATTGATTCAGAAATTGTGTAGAGTATATTGCAGACTAAATGAAGGTACAGATTCATCTAATGCCAAAAAATACTGTGAAAATCTGTAATCAACAAAGTACACAGGAAAATTAGAAAATGTGATTTGCTTTGAAACGAGGCTGTAAATAACAAACACACAAGTTAATATTAACACTGGAGACTAAATCGACACCATATTTCCACCACTTATTCCTTTCCTTGACCATAAAATTTCCATCAGTTTTAATTGACTTATCATTCAAAATTCCATCAGGAATTTTCAGTTGTTCCACCTTACCATATGTCCAATCTAGCCCCAATCCACCCTACCTATTAAGGTGGCTCAGACCACTGTATAATCCCTGGATTTCCTGCCTAATGTCCTTGCAGGGTGGGTCTAATTGACTGTTCCTATTTATGACACCTAGCAGTGTGTTGGAGTAGGATGGACCAAAGATTGTGCCACCTGTGTATAGAGTGCACAGTTAGGTCATTGGCATTATAGGGGTTTAAGTCTCGGTTTAAGTAACATTTTTAACACATAAGGCACCGGTCTACTACATGGGATTTGCTAACGCAGGAGTGACATGAACAGAACATTGCCTAATTCCCAAAGATTAACTTTGTAGTTCCAAATTTCTTTGCCATTCTACCACCTGTCATTGTCATGCACGAGGGCAACAATATTCAAAGATCTCCAGCCTATATAGAAAAATGTTAATATATGTATGCTATTTTCATGTAAAATACAATTTTCATGTACAAGTATACCATAAACCAGCCTTGTACACATAATTTTATCATACCTTGGGTCGATTTCACTAATATTTACGATGAATCGTAGCTACAAAGGGTTTAGCCCGTAACTTCAACTAAATATCACAAAGACATGAAAACCCTATGTAAGTGTTCACCGCATCATAAGGTATATGAATTATGCATTAGAAAAATCAAAACCTTTGTTAACGGTGCATGGGGTCAAGAGCTAATGGTAAAAGAGCTGGTCGTAGCTAACGATGGGTTTTGGTTTTACGATGCATTTTAGGGTAAGTGAAATCGACCCCTGGGCCTATGCAGAATCTTTGATATGAAAATGCCTGCTTTGTGAGTCACTATATAGGGGGAATGATGTACTAATATTCCAAGTTTGCCATCCAGGTAAACTGTTGCATAACTTTTAGCTATGTGCCTAATATGTTTAATTGATTAGATATTGCGTAGTTTCTTGGACATACTGCCACCTGTTAGGGTAAATATACATGGAAACAGTCAAAGTTCTCTACCTATAGGCCAAGCAAACAATTATTGGACAGTATAAACAAAAATCCAGAGTACAGGGCCCCATTGTTTTGTTAATGCAATTCCTACCCTGGGTTTTCGATAACTTTTGTCAAATACATTTTTGTTTTGCCTTTAGCTATAATCTGTTCCAGAACTTTCACACTTGCACCTGAAATGAAACTCAGATACATGAATGATAACACATTGCTCTGTCTTAATTTTCTTGGATATAATCTACCGAGATAATCTCATGAAGGCTTAAGAAAGTACATGGTGGGGTCACTGTTATACATACAGCTGATATGTCTCTCTGAAAGCTTTGAGACCATTTTAGGTATAGTAACTTATATACATCGTCTATCTTACTCTTAATTTACTATAGTTTATTCATCGACGTGGACGTTAATATGGTTTTCACTACGGGCTTGTACTATATAATTTTATTATAAGAATAGCATGCTAGAAACATACATGGTTCTTACAAAGCGACAAAACAGCAAATCTTCAAAATTCTTGTTGACCAGGGCACCACACATAAATTGTGATATCAAATAGAGCTGCAAAACTACAAAGCAACAACAAGTACAAAAGCAGCATAAGATAGCTGAAGCACCTGTTCTCAAACATATGTATAAACATGAAAAAATATGTCAGAACAAATGCAAGCATAACATGCAGTTCATGATGAGGGTCCCAAAGCTACTGATTAATGTAAAGGAATCAGTATACATCCCCTAAAGTGGCACATGATTATATAACAATGACATAACATATTGATATGCCCCTTGCTCAATGCATGGTTTGATACTTCACCAAGCCAGATTGTCAAGCTGTAATTTCATAAGCTGTCCGTTTGCCTACTTGTATTGTTTTGACACAGCTTGTGTAATACACCCTGGAGGCTTGTATGTCAGGTTGTAACAGGCTTGGTAGATATCTGTAGTCTCCTTAAGCATGTTGTCAAAGATTCAGTATTTTGCCATTGCTGTTGTTCTTTCTTGTATGATCGAAGTGAAGCCTGCAAGTAACAACCTGTGGTGGACATGAAAAGTGAAGTTTCTACTTTAAAAATTCCAAATATATATTTTAACCAAACTCCTACTTTGCTATATGCAATTTAATGTAGTAGTGTCCAGAGCAACAAGTTAAAACTTTACCAATTGTAAAACTGACTCTTTAATTTGATGATGTAGTGTCCTGAGAAAGACATTAACTCTCCTACATGCCTGTCTTGACTCAAATTTGGTGCATATTCATTACCTTTACTTTTTACCATGCAAGTAATAAAATACCATATGAGGGGTGCTCTGGTAAAATGAGAGGAAAGTTGCAAATTTCAAAATTGAGTTATGACATGTTTTAATTCTCTATGATTATATAACAATGACACAACATATTGATATTGCCCCTCGCTCAATGTGGTGTTTGATACTTCACAAAGCCAGATTGTCAAGCCATGATTTCATAAGCTGTCCGTTTGCCTACTTGTGTTGTTTTGACAGAGCTTGTGTAATACACCCTGGAGGCTTGTATGTCAGGTTGTAACAGGCTTGGTAGATATCTGTAGTCTCCTTAAGCATGTTGTCAACGTTTCAGTATTTTGCCATCGCTGTTGTTCTTTCTTGTGTGATCGAAGTGAAGCCTACGAGTTACAGTCCGAAGTGGACATGATAAAGTGAAGTTAAAACTTGAAAAATGCTAAAGTAAAATTTAAACTAACATTTTACTATACAGTTTAATTATGAAGTGTGAGAGAGCAAGAAGTTGAACAAAAATTTGCCGCTTTCAATTTAATGATGCAGTACGTGTCCTGAGCAAGACAATACATCTCTTATGTATATAGAAGAGATGTGGTGAGCCGAGCTCCTTGCGAAAAATTAAAATATGTTGTCTGGTTTAGTCTAATCCCTTCATATGAAGAATGGGCATTGTGTTATGTGATTGCAGGCCATATCTTTTAACATTTTACTGTACATGTCATTAAATCCCTTTGTACAATTTTAATGATGCATCCGCAAATAATCAATTGTCAATAAGGCCAAAAAAAAAAGAAAAGAACTTTGTCTCAGCTTACTTAAGGTCAAAACCCTAAGCGCTATACGTTTTTTTGTTTTTTGTGGGTTTTTTTTAGTAAAAAAGGGCTACGAGGATGCGGAAATACCCCCTATTTTTTTTTATTGCATTTTTCGGCCACTATTTTTTTTTTCGCGGCCGTTTATTTAACTTTTTTTCCAGTTGTTGGAAAAAAGATGAAAAAACTGAATATCTCTCAAAAACCTAAAAAAAAGAAATGCGCTAAATTTGGATTTTTAAAAGCTATACCTGCAGGAAGCTGAGACAGACTATTTTTTTCTTTGGCCTAAGCAAATATAGATACCTACAAGTCATTTTAAGGTACATAATCTGTTGTTTTAGAAAAAGAACTACAAAAAAAAGAAAGAAAAGATAATTAAAATTTAATACTTGTTATACCAACTAAATATTGCGCTACAATATTGTTAGAAAAGAAACCTCTAATACAAAAATATTCATTTACTCTTGTCTTTGTAGCATTTCTTATTATCCAGCAATACATCTCAGGCTGCTACAGAGTTTGCAGAGAAATCCAAGCAGGCTCTTATAGATGAATTCTTCTCGTCATTTAACCATGTTCCTGAGTTAGAAGGCCCGCTATTCTTGAAGACAGAAGGCAAGAAATCATGGAAGAAGTATTACTGTTTGCTAAGGGCGTCAGGGTTGTATTTCTCGCCAAAAGGAAAGTCAAAGGTATGTAAACTTGTAGTCCTGATTCCGTGGGCAATGTAGACAAAAATTCAGCGTGCAGGGCCCTTTCGCTTTCAAGTCTAAAAACCTGTTTTGCGAGATGGCCGTGCATGCAGCATTTTTGTATATATTGTCCAAGATTCTGATTTGTGTAGGAGTAATCGCCATGTTTCTGTTTTTGTAGGAATATTTCTTCATGTGTCTTTCCAAAAAAATGTTTCAGATTGTCACTTTGAAATCTCCTTAAAGGTAGGTATTCCAATCTGGTGAAAAACATACTCTTATTCTATATTTGAATGAAGGGTCATCATCTATATAAAACAATTGTAAAGTTTCATTCGTATACTTTGAGCCAAATTAATGCTATAGGCAAAAATGTGTCCGAGAAACACCCATAGAAACCTATAGGATATTTGTTTTTGTCAAAAAAATATTCCATTAATTCAGCACTTTTTTTCAACAAAACATAATATAGGCGTGAAAAAAAAATAAATTTTAAAATGCCTTTTTAGTAGCCAACATTCATAAATAAGTTTAATTTTGGAAATTAGAAAACACATGATATGAAAGGCCTTGAAGCATTAAAACTGTTTCAAAGAGACTAGAAATAAGACCAAGCTCCTGAATTTGTATGGTTTTTTTTGTAATTATAAAATTAGGGCTCAAATTGTCAAAATGCAATGAGTTGAAAAGGCACCTTGTTATCTTTTCATGACAGGCCTATGAAAGTAAAAAGTGAAAAGTTAGTATATTATTATGTTTTGAGAGATTCAACTGTGGGAAAATATTAGATCAAAAACATAACAATGATTACAAGTGTACATCTTGAACAATATTTTCACAATAGGTCAACCAATAAATATGGACTGGTTTAATCTATCCAATTTTATACCAGTATCTAAACATGTGTTGTAATGTACATTATTCAAAATGGTGCAGTTGTAGTGCAGTTGGCAACACGTTTCAGAATTGTTCTTATTTCAGAAGAGTACGCAGCATACCTTTCATCAGAATAACACTTATTTCAATATGGAACATGAGCAATTATGAAAGTATATTATGGTTTAAGGACAAAATGGAATGTATAATGTTGGGGAAGGACATAGAAATTATATACATGAAATAGTGGTGAAACTAGAACTAATTTGACAACATACAAAGTTTCTAGTGCCAATTAAATCCTTATATTTCGTAAATGACACAATTTGGTTATGCATATTTTGCAAATGGCTCTGATTGAAACATGAATTGAAACAGAAACAAATATTTAAGATAGTGTGTCATTTCAATTTTGTGAAAAAAAGTGAATATATAGAAGGATTTTATCCATTTACCATCCATGTATAGGTCCGAGGAGCTTGATTTTAATTTCTAAATGCATATTGATTCCAGAAATTCTAGGTCTAAATCTGGATATACTAAGTCTACCTTGAATTTTAAACTGAGCTAATTCAAAATGATATCAATTGGTCCAGTTGATTTCAAAATTTTATCACAAATTATAGGGGGGACTTTGAGTATTTAGAAGAGCCAGTGAGTATTGGCAATTATAACACTCATCCATTACTATTTTCAGTTCTGAACTAGAGCTATCCATAAACAACAAATTCATTTTTAAAGGAAACAAATTCAAGAAGGGGAAAAACAGAAATAATGATGAATTTGGGGCAAGTTCAGGGTTGAGTAAATATTTTAATACTAGAACTCCTTGGACCAAAAAGTACAGATAAATTTTTAATTGCTAAGTGTTCTATGTTAACAAAAGCCCTTCATTTTGTCATACATAATAATCTCATATATTTTTCAATTTTTACATCGCAGTTATCCAAGGATTTGGTGTGCCTCGTGCAATTTGAACATTATAGTGTATACAATGGTGTTGGTTGGAAAAAGAAGTATAAATCACCTACAGACCACTGCTTCGCACTCAAGGTATGTTTCATTCCAATACAGGCATAGAACTTGCTTTGATTTGGTAGGATGTCATAAAATTTGAGGCTTTGTTCATTCAGAATTTTACAGATGATATCATCATCTGCACAGCAGGTGACTATATTCTATAAACTTGAAGTATGTAACAAGCAATCAGACTCTGTGACATGATCCAAAGAATATCCCTTGTATTCAACAACATTATGAAGTGTTGTTTTTGTATTGTGTAAGAGACTGTTGTCTGTGTCCCCAAAAAGTATTGGATGTATCTGAGAAAAAGGGTTTGCTGCCTTACTCTTCCCATGTGACGGAATATACAGATGTGACCCGTCATATCGAAAGGTACCTTCAGGTCGGTATTGTAAATTATGAGATACAGGCTATTGAAGCTGAGAGCAGTGGCGTAGCTAGAGGCCCCCTCCCCCCAATTACTGACCGTCCGCGATACCGCACAAACAGTCCATCGGTCCAAGAGGCCGTAGGCCGCCTGCCTATGTCGGTTTCTGCAAAAAATACCTCATACAGATGATTTTCACAGCATTTTGGCACCATTATAACTTCATAAATCCAAAAATGTTTTTCAATTAGCCTTTCTGTAGTGTGTCAAATAGCTAAAACCCCGGAGCTTCAGGGGGCTTCGCCCCATGGACCCCCACCAGGGGCCCTAAGGCGGGCCCCTGGACCCAGCCCATTATTCGCTCCGCTCGCATGGTCAATACAATTCTGTCGGTTCGTTTTCATATTGTGGCCCCCCCCCCCACTTTCGAAAACCTGGCTGCGCCACTGGCTGAGAGCATAGTCAAAAATCATGTTCAATGTTGAATTTCTAATTTCATCAGAAATGTTACTTTTGAAGTGTATTCTATCATATAAATATGGTTCCAACATCCAAAACATAAGAACAATGTGTTAAAAACTAAGATTAAAAAAAGATCTCCATTAAAGTTTTACTTAGTAAAAAATCTTTAAACTTGATTTTCTCAGAACTATAGTTTTCTGATTCAGCCCAATACCTTTTGCCAATTTGGAGGTAACTTTGCAATCGAACATCCAATAACCAAAAGCTAGGTGTCATTTTAAAGCTTAAAGCAATACTATAAAGTGTTAAAAATGAAGCGCCCCCTGTCACACATGAATTTTCATTTTTTGGGCTTATTTGGTTTGTTTTGGGTAAATATGAATACCCTCCAAACGATTCGGCTCAAAGATGCTTACATTTTCTGTTATGGCCATTTGTTGAATTAAATTTGGGATCCCGAATTAATTCCACATGTATTAGTATAGGAAAGTATTCATATGCTTTTTATCCATTTTCGGTGGTAAAACAATTTTTATCACAAAATACACTTGAAAACGTTTTAGATAGTCACATTCCTCCATTTTATGCTGTTTTTACTATAAACTATTTTTGATCAAAATCTTATAGTACTATTGCTGTAAAATATAATCTTTAAGAAAGGGGTTCTCAATTTCATTTGTTGGCGGGCCATTAAAGCCAACGCCAGTTCAGAAATACATCTTGGAGGGCCAACTTAGACTTTTTCCAATTCTTTTCCTATATACTTCTGTATTCCAGAGGTGATCGAAGGGCAAAATTAAAGTAGTTGACGGGCCGCTATTTGAGAAGGCCTGCTTTAAGATGAGACCAAAAAATGAATTTTGATGTTTTGGACTCTTAAGGTACTTTCAATATGACGGGTCATATATGTTCAGGTACTGCGTTGAAAGTTTCCATTCAATCTATTTTTCATGAGAGTAGGGTAACAGTATAAATTTTTAAGTGATAGGTAATACCATTAATTTGATTGAAGCAAATCATCATTTCTTTAAAAGTGCATGGTCTGATTTGCATGGTCTGATTTTCAAATTAAGTTTTCAGTTTCATTATGAAAGGAAATCACTAGAGAGATGTCAGTTTCAAAGATTTGTGTTGAGTCAGTCCAAACGTTTTGCTTTTATGAGCAATTTTTTATTCTCAGTTGACTAAACTTTGCATTGAAAACTATTTGATGGTTACCATAACAAATTACTGTTTTACTATATCTCAAAAGTGGAACATGTATCAACCGTAAACTTCAGTCGGTTATGTGAAAAACAAGTAATATTTCAGAGATGCCACTTTTCAGGTTTTCACCTGAAATCAGTTTTTTTAGAAGCTTAAACCATGATTTCAGGTTTTTTTTATGATCTCGAATTTACATATTTTCATATATAATTTTGGTCCTTTTTGGAGTATCTTTCAAGAATTGATGGCTTTTTTAGGTTTTTTCTGATGAAATCAGTGGCATCTCTGAATTTTAGAACTAAAATCAGAAAATGTTTGGGGAAAGGTTTAAAGCAGTTTAAATGAGCTCCTCTGAATAATTCCCGAGAATGAGTGCGAGAGAAAACACAGATCTCAGGTTAATGGCCTACAAAGTCTTATGCATGTTTCATTGACCTAATTTAAAGAGTTAAACCAATGTGTGTATTCAAAATCCAATTATCACATAGTGTTGATAATGACACGGCCGTTCTTTTCTGTTCATGGTTTCTGCCTCTAAGTCTTTACCATAATTACCCTGTTTCAAACAGGTGTCAAAATGAAGTGACAAAGAGGTGGTGGTTCTATGAACTTTGTAATCGCATCCGGTTTTTGTAGTCTTGTTGAAATTCAAGGTTAATTTTTATGTCTAAATGTGCTCGATATTTCTCTCTTTTGACTCACTTGTTTGTGGAATTAAGAGGAATATAAAGCATCATCATTGCATTTTCCAAATTTTTAAGCTGTTTATTCACCATTGAATCAAATAAACTACAAAGTAATTCTAAATTAAGATAGTAGAATGCATTTAAAGAATAGAGCATGTAAAGTGTACTTAACCTTGCAAAATATATAGTTAAAAAGAGAAAGGAAAATAGTAGGGAAAGGGAACAGGGACAGACAAAGTCTGTGAAGCAATAGTGATTAGGACTTCAAGATACACCCCTGCTCGAAAGTATTTCCGCACAAAAACTTTATTCAGCTATCCGATCTATTCAGGCATTAATCCGATTTTCATCATTTTTTGACAGAGTCTATATTGTATAATTATCAAACTAACTAATCCAGAATTGCATTCATTTCATTTTAAAAATGCATGTAATGCACATTTCTACTTTCGTCTGCACATAAAAAATGAGTTTATGTACATTTCTGCGCATTTGTTTTAAAACTTACAACCTGAAAATATTCTATCCGGTTACAAGGTAATAATGAGTTTATGAAAAATTTATAAGTTACATATTAATGAGATTTGTACTTGTGGTGTATTTGTATATGGCCCATGAAATCAGCCATTTCTATGGCAATGGAAGGTAAAATATTAAAACAAACATCAATTTATTTATATTGAATAGATAAGGTACCCATACTAGTATGAATCTTTGTGATGATTTTAGGTCGTTTATTATAAAAAACAAGGTTTCTGAACGTTTTCAATTGCGCGGAAATACTTTTGAGCGGGAATGTAAGTGCAGACAGGCAACACAGAGATGCACCTGGCCAAGTTAGCTCAGCTTTTTTGTGTTCAATATAATCATCAACCATGTGGAAGTAGGGCTGTGAAGTATTTGATATACTAGTAAACTTCACATGTCATTGTTTGGGAATTTATGTTGACAACATTTTTGGATTGTAGATCATGAATGTAATTTTGGAATGTGTCTGAAACATTAAAGTAGTGGAATGAACTTTGGAATAGCATTAAAATGTTAATAAACTGTTGGAATTCACAGATCATTTATATGTTAAAGGAAAATCACAGCATTTCTCTTTGAATTCCGGAGAATGTCTCAACAGAGTGTTTCCAAATCATAGAGGTGCTTCTGTGAACTTTGAATGAGCATTTTGAGAGATTTTATTTTCTTTTGATATCCGTTGTTCTTTTTTAAGTAAAATGTCTGCAACATTGCTTATGCTGTTGGGTCTGGATGACTAGTCCTGTTAATTTATTTACAAAACAGCTATAATGTCATTGTGTCTTTGACCTTTATGGCTTACATTGACATATTAGAATATGGGCTTATTAGATTACATTGGATTGTTTACTTTTTTGTATCATGCCTTCCTCCCATTCTTATCTTTGGCTATCAAATTGTAATCTGGGAGGAAGGCAAGCTTCATTCTTTTTTGTCATTTATTTTATTTATTTTATATTTATTTAAACT
>JXSR01S053640.1:0-11186 GCA_000969725.1 Ophiothrix spiculata
TGGAGTTTCTGCGTATGATACGCAGAACCTCCAATTTTGGAGTGTTTGCGACGGGCGCAGAACCTCCAAAAGTGGAGTAACTTTATAACTCCTCTGCTGGATCAATCGCCGATCAGTAAGTAAAAATAAATGTCACTGAGCTGAAAATCAAATATGCAATAATATGTCTCGAAATCACCGATTTTGTTGACAAATGTCTATTCAGTTTGTTCTCTAAATAATATCGTTAATCCAGTGTCGTTTTAAGTTTCATAATACAGCAGATATCCTCGATAAATGTTGAAAAACAATCGCAATTATCAGATCAGCCCTTTTTAAAAATTTACACATGTGTGTCGTCCTTGTCACACTTGTGTTTTGAATGTAAACATTGTATACGGTGTTGCACGGCAAAAGTATAGCAATGTGCATGTACACTCAGGTCATTAAAACCGAGGTCGCAAGATCAGCCAATCATGGATCGTGGATAAGGATTTGGCGTTACGCACAAATGCAGTCACGTGATCGATTCTATCCGAGGAATTATGACTGACACTTTAGAGGTAAAAGGCTTTGCATATTGTTATACATTGCTTGAAAACTCAGGAAGCATTACAATGATGTCATCATTTGAGGAATTTTTCACCTCAAATGATGACAGTCAAGGAAGTTACCGTTGCCTCTCATTTTAAGAGGTGAGTTTTACATCAACAGTCATACAAACAAATAGCATTTGCGCATGTACTGAGATTCTTATTCTCGGAGTAATGTATTTCAAATGTAAAGTGTCTTTCCATCCCTCAAGATGCTTTATTTGGGAGCATCCCCAGATGGCATTGTTGTTTGCAGTTTTTGTAATAGAGGGATTTTTGAAATAAAGTATACTTTTATTTTCCGTAATATGACAACTAACCAAATGATATCAAATTCTTCATGTCTTGATTCAAATAAGAAACTGAAAATCAGTCATCCTTATTTCAATCAAATTGTAAAGATTACACAAGAACTTAGCTGTTTGAAGCTTATCTTAATTTTATATTTAAACAGCCAGTCTCAGGAAAACTGCACCCACTTAATGAAAACCTTTGATTTGCTTTCTTGCAGGGTCTCAGGAAAGCCATTGAATATGCAGGGCTATCAGAACAATCTACCAAGATTGTCCTTGCCTCCTGGAGAGATTCCATAAAAGAACAATATAGCTCGTATATCCAAAGATGGATACACTTTTGCAGTGCGAGGATGAAACATCCAATGCAAACGACTGCAGCAAAATGTCATTGAATTTTTAACCATGTTATTCAAGAAAGGATTGAGTTATAACTCGCTGAATGTTGCTAGAAGCATGTTGGCATCATTTGTTGTATTAAAATGGGGATCAACAGTAGGTGCTCACCCATCGTATATCTTTGTGGTGTTTCTTTTGATGTATCCGTCATTCTTCCTCTTTGGTGAAAAGGGGCGAGTTTGTTTGTTGTATAAAACAGCAGTGATTGCAAGGAATGGATGCTAGACAGGGATATTTTCAACCTAATCAACCTGAGGTTAGTGATGCACCACGTTCATCAATAGCTTGTCATCATTGCATCTGTGGTAAGGTTGACAGAAATTATAATTCAACATCAGATAATTTCATATTTATATTGATTTTATTGTGTGGACATTTAAGTCACTTATACAAGTCCATAAAAACATGTCTGTCACTCTGCGGTTTGTGAAAAGCTGTTTTCAATTGTGAAAATGGATAAAGAGTTTGAAGAAATGAGAGGAAAAAGCAACAGACAAAATTGCAATTAAGATATTGTTGGAGAAACCCATAGGACATGGAGGGAAGATATAACATGGCAGTATTGGAGACTTGAAGATAAAATACCCAGTGGTCCTACTGCATTTCCTTTGTGTCAAGATGAGTCTATCACTGACCTACAAAAGGTATACTCTATAAACCTTGAAGTAGGCAACAAGCAATCAGACTCTGTTACGAGGTCCATAGCATATCCCTTGCATTCTACAACATTGTGAACTGGAGAATTTGTAATGTGTAAGAGACTAGTTATGATTGATTAGGACCAAATCACTATGTATTAATATATTTTTACATGAATTCTTCATGATTTTGGTATTATTTTTGGCTAATTTTGTTGCTTAAATATGGACAAACATTGAAAATAAGTTTATTTGAATATTCAGTAAGATTTGGTTCGGTGTTATGATTCGAGAAATATGGACTTATTTACTTCCCCGTATGGCCATATTGGTTTCTGTGCATTAATCGGCTGCTTGTTGCATACTTCAAGATTTAACGACTATGGCAGCAGAAGATTACAGGTTGGCATTACCAATCCAGTTTGCCCCCCCCCCCAAAAAAAAAAAACCCCTGCTTCACAAGAGTACATATTTTAGTTACATCCGCTGCCCAAAAACTGTATGTGTCCCAGTTATCGTAAGAACTTAAGGCTCATCAGCCTCAACCTTGAGCAGAACCCTCAGCTGCCCCACCCAGTACAGAAGTTTGGCAAAAGAATTAGACAAAAAATGGAGATAACACTCTCATCATGATCCAAGTCTTCCAGCTGCCATATGTGACATTGGTTTAAATTTGTTATATATAAAATATTGAACATTTTCTGTCTGTGATTTTTTCCATGTTGCTAAACTTTACTTGTACATTCTTTCTTTTAATACTAATATCCATGTGGATTGGGCATCAAATTGAAACTCTTGCAGTCACAAGATATGTCAAAGGTATCAGATGCATCAGAAACCACACATTTTAAATGGTCGTATCTCTGCTTCTGAGCATCTTTTGAAAATCGGTATTTATAGGTTGCATCTTGAAATTAATTCACCATGAAAAAAAGTACTTTGATTTTTTAATTAATTTACTTTCATGTTTCCCATTTTCAGATGGTATTGTTCGTAAGCTGAGAAATGTCCTGTTTTCCCTCTCGACAGATGGAAGCTCAGATCGTGGGGCTGATGAGCAACTCTATCCTATACTTGTCCGATATTTTGATTCAGATGCGAACAAAGTTATAGGGGTCATTATAGGGGTTATTTCGGCTGACAATGCTTCAGTTATGATGGGGGTACATCAAGGTGTCCCTGCATATGTAAGAAAGGAAAACCCCAATGTACTGTAAAGCATGAAAATTTCGCTAGCATTTTAATTTCGCTAATTTCGCTAGTATCACAATTCGCTAAATTAAAATGCCGCTAAAATAATTGTAAACATAGCATTGCATAGCAAGATGATTCAAATTAGTGAAATTAAAATGCACCCAAAAAGTGAGGGTTTCCAAATTCGCTAAATTTTAATAACGTGAAATTAAAGTGCTTTACAGTATTCATTCTTGGTTGCCCGTGCCATCTTCTCCACTTAACTGCTGAAAAAGCTGCAAACCAGTTACCGTTCTCTCCTGTAGACCTCCTTATTCCAATATTTTATTATTTGGGAAAAATCAAGTAAACATCATAAAGACCTGAAGGAAATTCAAAAAACTCTGCAATGTGGAACAACATGCCATACTTCAGCATGTTTGCACCAGATGGCTATCTCTAGAACTTGCACTAAACAGATTGCTTGAACAGTGGATACCATTGCAAGAATATTTCAAGCAAGAAGCAGAACCTACTTAGTCTACAGTAAAAAGAAAGAATGGAAGATATCTTGTTAGTACAATATAGACAGAGTAATTGGAATTACCTGTAAAATACTGGCGATAATTTGTCATTAACTGTTGTCATGTGCAGTACAACAAATTAATTATTACAAATCATATGGTTTATAATTCTTGATCAACTCTCTTATAGATGAGGCAGTGGCACACGATCTGAGAGTGTCTGCTTTGGAAGATAGTGAGATGAGGGCCCAAAAGGAAACCTTCAAACAGCGCTTGTTAAAGAACATTGATAAAGTCAACATGAGCCTCCGGCGGGATGTGCCAGCCAACAGAATTTGTTTCTACTACTGAGTGGACAGAAGAAACGATTAAGGATGGCCAATGCTAATGGATGCCCCACAGTTGGAAGGTTGAGGACAGACGTAGCAAGTCACTTTGGGGAGGCTCTTGAAGCATTTTCTGCCATGTCTGTAAAGCAGAGCATTGGGCATCCGAAAAGCATGCAAACTTGTTCAAGAGGCCTACAGACAGACGTTCAGAAATACTAAAAAGAGCCAAGATCAGACTCACATGGACTTTTCTCAAGAAAAGGGGTTGCTTTTCAATAGATGGCTCATGTTAAAGCAGGTCAATGGTGATTTGGAGAAATTATGTCAGCTAACTCTGCTGGAAGAATTTAAGGATCAATCCAGAAATAAAGACTCACTTGGATGAGAAAGAGTCAGAAGAAGTGCTTGATCAAGCTGCAAAGTTGGCTGACGATTATGCATTAACCCACAAACTAAACCAAGTTACAAATAAACCCAGGGGAAATTTTCTGGTGAAAATGCTAGAGTGCCCATAAAAATTGGAAAAGATTCTGACAAAAAGGGTAGACCGGCAACAGTCACTTGTAATTATATTGACACAAAGGGCATGTAATGTCTGAATGCTGGACATTCAAAGGAAAAGGGGCCAAACCTAGCGCCTGTGTTGTTCCAAAGAACACTACGCAAGAATTCAAGAATGATCATGTGATGAATGTCAAGGTCAATTCTAATCAAGTCAGTGAGGATTTTCAAGCTTTCTCTATGTAAGGTCAAGTGTCACTTGTCGGTGATGAATCCAACCCATAACCAGATACTATATTGCTCGTGACACATGTTGCACACAAACGTTGATTTTCGACAGCATTTTGCCATATGGAATGTCTAACCAAATAATAAAATGGTGTAAAGAATGTACAGAATGTCAAGGAAACAGAAACCTAAAGTGTCTCAGAAAGCTCCAATGAAGATCTTTGACTCACCCTGTAGAATGGAAACGGTGGAGCCATCCAAGCCACAGAAGTGTCCCTTCTGCCCACCAGAATATTTAGGGCTACAACGTCTCATAGAACACATCAGCCAGCTACATCCTAGTACTGATCAAGCTACCAAGAAGAGGCATCCCAAAGTTCCCAAACACAAGTGCAGAGAAAAGGGCTGCAATTTCAAAACCACTGCAAGAAACAAGCTAAAGGGGCACTACTTCAGCATACATTATATGATCTTGGCAGGAACCAAAAAAATCCAATCTACATTCCAAAACATCAGCCCAAAACCAGAGAAGAGGCACAAACCTGGCAGAAAGCATTTCAACAGTCAACCCTGCAGAGAAATACCAGTATTTCAGCAGCCACCACTCCTGATTGAGTATTTCTCTAGAAGATTACAAGAAGAAGATGACCACAAGTACTGCTCCTGCTGAAGGAATTCATTTACATCCGCCACTAGAGGGACATTCCAGTTTGTTGGGTACCATCACCACCACTGAAGATCCTGAAGGCAAGCCAGCAGAGATAACATGAACCATGAAGCCGTGCAGTACAGAACTAGGAGATATTCGCAGCATCCCATTATCAATGCACATTCATCTTATGGCAAACGTAAATGAAAAGGGTGAACTGAACTTAGATGCTGTTGATTTTAAGTTGCAACAACCTTGCCTAAATAAAGACAGAAGGCCATGAGTTGGAGCTATGAAGCTGCCTAGGCAAAGAAGCACTATCTTGATTTCTCCCATTATTCTGAGCAATAGATCATATTTTTATACAAACTTTCATATTTTACTGAAAAGTATTTGTTTATTATCTAAAATAACATTGAAATTATTCATATTATTCTCGTGCACAATGCGAGGTAGAGCCATGTACATGCCAAAATTGAATCCAAAAATTGCTCTGAAGACTTGTAGTTAAACGTGTAAAATTGAAAAAAGGGGTGAAATTGTTATCTTGAATCTGAGAGAATAAATAAGGACTTAAGATAATACAGTTGTGTTACAAGTGTTTCTTATTGATGTAGATGATCGGCTGTGTAAATGTTAGTATAACCAGCATCAACTAAGCTACACTATCTTATACATTCTTCAGATAGTGCTTGTTGTTCTAGGAACTACTCGCAAAGGCATGTTACAATACATTATCCCTTGATCCTAACTTTGCAACCTTCCTGGCTGAGGATTTTAAAGGGAAAAGAAGACAAAGGCTTCTCCACAATGTGGAATTGTATATGACACTAATGCTGTACCAGAGACAAGTTGGCTCACTGCCTAGCAGAAGACCACCATGTTCGAACTGACGCTTGGTCAACAAAGGTTTAACAAAGTATTAAGAGTCTTAATAGTCCCACCAATGTTGCTGCGAAGAAATTATGCAGGAAAGATAAAATTTTACTTCCTTGGATTCCATTGCAACTTCATGTCAGTCAGATCAGCACTAATGAAGCTCAAAGAAGTACATGGTTCAGAAGAGATTGTTTCACTGTCACCCTGCACATGTTGTAACTTCCTGAAGTACATGTATAGGAACAGTTAAGGTGACCAAAAGGATTAACTTCATCCTTTGATTGGAACACACCATGTGAAGTTCTGATTTGCAACAAAGCAAAATACAATTATGACTCAAATGGAGCAAAAGACTTGGTCAACCCAGAATGGTCAAAACATTTCAATGAGCTAGTGCACTAGTGTATGTAAAAGAGCTCGGACAAGGAGGGTTTAGCCCCATCAGGTTTAGCAATGTATACAAAATGACTTGAAAAGACCCATATGGTCCTTATCAATGTGGCTGCTAAGAAAGTATGCAGGAATGGAAGGGTTCCGATGATCCGACTCAAAAAGTCCTATTGGTCCAATCAATGTAGCTGCAAAGAAATTACGCAGGAAAGATAAACTTTTACTTCCTTGGATTCCATTGCAACTTCATGTCAGTCAGATCAGCACTAATGAAGCTCAAGGAAGTACACGTTCAGAAGATATTGTTTCACTGTCACCCTTCTAACTGCCTGAAGTATAGGAACTGTTAAAGTGACCAAATAGGATTAACTGCATCCTTTGATTGTAACAGACCATGGGAATTTCTAATTTGCAACAAATTATGACTCAAATGGAGCAAAAGACTTGGTCAACCCAGAATGGTCAAAAAATTTCAATGAGCTAGTGCACTAGTGTATGTAAAAGAGCTTGGACAAGGAAGGTTTAGCAAAGTATACAAAATGACTTGAAGAGACTCAATTGTCCTATCAATGTGGCTGCAAAGAAAGTATGCAGGGATGGAAGGATTCCGATGATCCGACTCAAAAAGTCCTATTGGTCCAATCAATGTAGCTGCAAAGAAATTATGCAGGAAAGATAAACTTTTACTTCCTTGGATTCCATAATTTGCAACTTCATGACAGTCAGATCAGCTCTGAAACTCAAGGAAGTACACCGTTCAGAAGATATCGTTTCACTCTCACTACCCACATGTTGTAACTTCCTGAAGTATAGGAACAGTTAAGGTGACCAAAAATTTAGGATTAACTTCATCCTTTGATTGGAACACACCATGTGAAGTTCTGATTTGCAACAAAGGAAAATACAATTATGACTCAAATGAAGCAAAGACTTGGTCAACCCAGAATGGTCAAAAAATTTCAATGAGCTAGTGCACTAGTGTATGTAAAAGAGCTCGGACAAGGAAGGTTTAGCCCCAGGTTTAGCAATGTATACAAAATGACTTGAAGAGACCCAGTGGTCCTTATCAATGTCGCTGCTAAGAAAGTATGCAGGAATGGAAGGGTTCCGATGATCGGACTCAAAGAGTCATAATGGTCCAATCAATGTTGCTGCAAAGAAACTACGCAGGAAAGATAAACTTTTACTTCCTTTAATTCCATTGCAACTTCATGTCAGTCAGATCAGCACTAATGAAGCTCAAGGAAGTACACGGTTAAGAAGATATTGTTTCACTGTCACCCTTCTAACTGCCTGAAGTATAGGAACAGTTATGGTGACCAAATGATTATCTGCATCCTTTGATTGGAACAGACCATGTGAAGTTCTGATTTGCAACAAATTATGACTCAAATGGAGCAAAAGACTTGGTCAACCCAGAATCATAGAATGGTCAAAAAATTTCAATGAGCTAGTGCACTAGTGTATGTAAAAGAGCTTGGACAAGGAGGGTTTAGCAAAGTATACAAAATGACTTGAAGAGACTCAATTGTCCTATCAATGTGGCTGCTAAGAAAGTATGCAGGAATGGAAGGGTTCTGATTAAGAAGAAATTATGCATGAAAGATAAACTTTTACTTCCTTGGATTCCATTGCAACTTTATGTCAGTCAGACCAGCACTAATGAAGCCCAAGGAAGTACACGGTTCAGAAGATATTGTTTCACTGTCACCCTTCTAACTGCCTGAAGTATAGGAACAGTTAAGGTGACCAAAAAGGATTATCTGCATCCTTTGATTGGAACAGACCATGTGAAGTTCTGATTTACTACAAAGGAAAATTAATGTAGCAAAAGACTTGGTTAACCCAGAATGGTCAAAAAGTTTCAATGAGCTAGCACACTAGCGTTATGTGAAAGAGCTCGGACAAAGAGGGTTTAGCAATGTATACAAAATGACTTGAAGACCATGGCGAGTTCATATTTGCTAGAGGAAAATTATACTTATGGTTAATATGCAGCCATAATGGTCAACAAATTTAATTTTTAAAAGAGCTTCTGCACTAGCGTATATGAAAGAGCTCGGACAAGGAGCTTGACAGTTTAGCAATGTATACAAAATGACCCCTGTCCTAATGGTCCAATTAATGTAGCTGCCAAGAAATTAAACAGGAAAGATAAACTCAAACATCCTTGGATTCCTTAGCAACATTATGTAAGATGAGCACTAACAAAGATAAACTTTTACTTCCTTGGATTCCATTGCAACTTCATGTCAGTCAGATCAGCACTAATGAAGCTCAAGGAAGTACACGGTTAAGAAGATATTGTTTCACTGTCACCCTTCTAACTGCCTGAAGTATAGGAACAGTTAAGGTGACCAAAAAGGATTATCTGCATCCTTTGATTGGAACAGACCATGTGAAGTTCTGATTTACTACAAAGGAAAATTAATGTAGCAAAAGACTTGGTTAACCCAGAATGGTCAAAAAGTTTCAATGAGCTAGCACACTAGCGTTATGTGAAAGAGCTCGGACAAAGAGGGTTTAGCAATGTATACAAAATGACCCCTGTCCTAATGGTCCAATTAATGTTGCTGCAAAGAAACTACACAGGAAAGATAAACTTCATTGGATTCCATTGTAACTTCATGTAAGATCAACATTAACAAAGCTAAACTAGAATATGCTGTTGTCAGGCCGTGTGGTTCTCGACACAGAGTGTCCATCACGATGCCTCCGCCTTCCATCTTTGTAATCGGACTAAGTTGAGAATTTGACCTTTCTTTTGACATTTGACCCCCAAGGAAAGGTCAGATGATGGGGTTACCATTAACACTTTTGATCGTTGGTCCAAGACAAACAGACACCTTAACCTTTGAATTTGGATGATGTTGAAAATTTGACCTTCCTATATCCTTTCTGTTGACCTTTGCCCCCGAAGGAAATGTTGGACAATGGGATTATCACAGAACAAAAGATTTTTGTAGCCAGAAATCCTGCCTACCTCCTGCACAATTCCTGGATGTATTCAATTGTCTGTATAAACACAAGAGTCAAAACCCTAACTAAAGTTGATCCCTAACCAAGTAAAATTTTGTGCATATGGACATTAACAACATGGTGCAAAATCATAGTGTATTGTAATTTTCTTTTCCTTCTGTCATCTCAGTAAGGCGAGTTAACCATCAAGAAGAGTAAGTTGTTCAGACACTACTTGACCTTAATGTTGGTGCTGGAAAGATAAAAGATTATACAGTGTTTGGAAAAAGGATAACCCCAAGAGATGTCCATAACATATGCCTCAGAGGCAGACAAGGATCGAGTGATGAGGAAGGTCTTGTGAGTGAATTGGAGCATATATTAGACAGTGATTCGGGCGCAAAGTTTCATTTAGTCATCAATGATAATTAAGAACTTGAACTCATTTACAGCCAAACAAGTAACATGAAGGATGTCGCCTGAAGATATCCAGAGGTTATTGTAGCAGACACAACTTTTGCTGCCCAGGCTATTCTTGCCAGTGAAAGGAAAGAAACTCTAGAATGTTTTTTGAAAATATTTCTTGAGTTCAATGAGCCGTGCCATAAGATATCCGTATTTTTAGTTGACAAGGACTTCAACGGGGTGTCCATCATTTCAAAGCTATGGCCACAGGCAGCAATACAAATCTGTCTGTTCCATTGCCAAAAGGCATTAAGATCCAACATTCAAAAAAACATGTGGAACGGAGGAAGAAAGAGAGAAGTTGGTTCAGGCTTGCCAGCGGGTAGTGTACGCTAAAACAGAGGAAGCTTACAATGCATCATAAGAAAAGCTGAACACCAAGTCACCAGCCAATTTCTTGGACTACTTTATGAAGAACTGGCATAGTTGCAGGATTATGTGGGCCACTTATGCGAGGCAAAAAACCTTGAACTATGGCCAAAAGACAACAAATGTGGTAGAAACTTAAGATAAGACAGATGTGTTACAAGTGTTTCTTGTTGACAGATGATCAGCAGTGTAAATGTTAGTATAACCAGCATCAGCTGAGCTACACTACCTTATGCTTCAGATGGTGCTTGTTGTTCTAGGAACCGCTCGCAAAGGCATGTTACAATGCGTTATCCCCTGATCCTAACTTTGCAACCTTCCTGGCTAAGGATTTTAAAGGGAAAAGGAGACATATGCTTCTCCACAACGTGGATTTGTTAATGACACTAATGCTGTTCCAGAGGTAAGTCAGCGAACTACCTAGCAGAAGACCACCATGTTAGAACTGACACTTGGTCAACAAAGGTTTAGCACAGTCCCAATGGTCCCATCAAAGTTGCTGCAAAGAAATTACACAGGAAAGATAAATTTTTACTTCCTTGGATTCAGATCAGCACTAATGAAGCTCAAAGAAGTACAGTCCAGAAGATTTTGTTTCACTCTCACCACGCATATGTTGTAACTGCCTGACATATAGAAACAGTTAAGATGACCAAAAAGGATTAACTGCATCCTTTAATTGACACAGACTACAAAAGGAGCAAAAGACTTGGTCAACCCAGAATAGTGCACTAGTGTATGTAAAAGAGCTCGGACAAGGAGGGTTTAGCCCCAGGTTTAGCAATGTATACAAAATGACTTGAAGAGACTCAATGGTCC
>JXSR01S053646.1:6440-17311 GCA_000969725.1 Ophiothrix spiculata
TATTTTGTTTGGAGTCACTCGTCATTTTGACGTCACAACCAAATGTTTGGTAGAGAAAATTTTGTTTGGAGGCCGACTATGGTTCAACCCTAACAATTTCAAAATGTTCAATAACTATGTCATAAATTGCAAATTGGTTATTAAACACTCTCCAGAAATGGCCCCAGTAGCCAGAAAACACAAATCCTTATAGACGATGTGAGCAGCCAAATAAAACTTTCCTTCCAATATTGATTTTAGCATATGATGTTACCAATGAGGCAGGCATATTCTTTGGAGGAAATATGCTATCATTGAACTTGTTATGACAAGATTACTTAGTGCTTACACTATTCAGAGGGTTAGCATGGGCAATTTCAAAAGTAAACCATTTGCTGACAAAAGAGTTTCTTGATTTTGTTTCATTTTGATGAAGAAATTACACATTGTGAATGAAAATACCTATAATTGTTTTCCTCAAAATTGTCCAATTCCATAATTTTGAGATACTGACAAAACCCATTACATGTTTGTTAACAAAAGCATTAAAATGCTTCCTTAAGGACTATATATATAGTAGCACAAAGCACTTTGCTTCTGTATCTACCGCATCAAAAAAGGTTGTTTAGTACTCTTTTATTTATTCAAACTGTTGTTAGAGATGACATCTACCATATACATCATTTAAAATGTCATTATCATTCAGGATTTTTACAGTTCATAACACCTGCTGAGGAAATTGACATTTTCCAGCATGACCATGACCCAGACAATTCAATATGACAATCTTAATCAAATATTGCACATTGCACAATTGTTCAAATACAATGATACGATTTGATGAGAATGATTACAATTTTGTAAATCACACATATTAACACTTTAAGTGCATAAGGCATTTTAGACTCCCATAAGTGCACAATGGGAAAGGGGGGGGGGTACATGCCGGAAAATTGACATTTTCCAGCATGACCATGACCCAGACAGTTCAATATGACAATCTTAATCAAATAATGCACATTGCACAATTGTTCAGATACAAAGATACGATTTGATGAGAATGATGATGATTTTGTAAAATCACACATGTTAACACTTTAAGTGCATAAGCCATTTCAGACTCCTATAAACTGCACAACGGCAAGGGGAGGGGTACATGCCGGGAAATTGACATTTTCCAGCATGACCATGACCCAGACAATTCAATATGACAATCTTAATCAAAAAATGCACATTGCGCAATTGTTCAAATACAAAGATACGATTTGATGAGAATTATTACAATTTTGTAAAATCGCACATATTAACACTTTAAGTGCACATGGCATTTTAGACTCCCATAGGTGCACAATGGGAAAGCGGAGGGGAACATGCTGGGAAATTGAAATTTTCCAGCATGACCATGACCCAGACAATTCAATATGACAATCTTAATCAAATAATGCACATTGCACAATTGTTCAAATACAATGATACGATTTGATGAGAATAATTACAATTTTGTAGAATCACACATATTAACACTTTAAGTACATAAGCCATTTCAGACTCCCATAAGTGCACAACGGGAGGGGGAGGGGTACATGCTGGGAATTTGACATTTTCCAGCATAACCATGACCCAGACAATTCAATATGACAATCTTAATCAAATAATGCACATTGCACAATTGTTCAAATACAATCATACAATTTGATGAGAATGATTACAATTTTGTAAAATCACACATATTAACACTTTAAGTCCATAAGCCATTTCAGACTCCCATAAGTGCACAACGGGAAAGAGGAGGGGTACATGCTGGGAAATTGACATTTTCCAGCATGGCCATGACCCATACAATTCAATATGATAATCTTAATCAAATAATGCACATTGCACAATTGTTCAAATACAATGGTACGATTTGATGAGAATGGTTACAATTTTGTAGAATCACACATATTAACACTTTAAGAGCATACGGCATTTTAGACTCCCATAAGTGCAAAACGGAAAAGGGGGGTACATGCCGGGAAATTTACATTTTTTCAGACCCTGCCCACAAATCCCATCCTTCCCATCCTATCCAATCATAAGCATTCCATCCTACCCCCCTCATATCCTTCCTTCCATCTAATCATATCCTTCCTATCCTATCCCATCCAATCATAAACATTCCATCCTATTCCCATACCCCCCCCCCCTCTGGAAGCAAAAATTTTAGCATATTTTGCTTGAAATGGGGGTCTTGGGAACTAAATTTCAAAAAATGAGTCTAGGGAACTTAAATTTTTTGAAATTAAGGCTTGCAAACTAAAGTTTGTGCTTGAAATGGGGGTCTAGAGAGAGGCAGACAAGGCGTGAAAAGGGGTTCTTGAGGGCCACACATACTCTTATCACCTTTCTAGGTCAGTGCCCCCCTACCCCCGGGATCCTACCCAATCACATCCAATCACAATGCATCGTTTCACTTCAAAGTTTCACATCACATTACATAAAATTGAATGGAGAAGAGACATATTCATATTGTCATAGAAAAAGTTTTGAAATACTAGATTGAAACAAATTGGTGGGCATAGAGAATGGTAAGTTTCTTGTGAGAAAACATTTGAAACAATATGCAAGGCAGATGTTAAAATTTCATAAACAAAATAGATGTGAGAATATTTTGTTAAGTTCACACTGAACAAAGAATGCAATGTGTACTTTCATCTGAAATCTGTAATTCCATAACACATAAAACTTGAAGAAAAAAAAAACCTTTGACAATGTCTGTGTGACTTATATATACATGCAATGATATCAAACAGTTTTAAAATTCCAAAAGAACACCCACAGACTTAACACCCACATACAAGACTGTGCCTTTCCTTAACCATAAAAACAAAACAGGTATGATGTGTTATTCTTTGGGAACATAATATACCCCTCACTTCACCTTCAAACTAAATGTGATAGGCTCTTTAGAAAATACGTAACTTGTTATTACAAAACCAGATAAAGTTGCTGGGACATAAATTTATAAACATCATTGATCATGCTACTACCATACTCACAGGTATATGGCCCACAAGCCCGGCCCACAACTAATGCCAACAACAATCATACAGGAAATAGAAGAGGCATACTATGATTACAATCATGTAAACTTGTAACAAAATGTGACTGTCCATCTCAAATTAGCCGTAAAGTTGGCCTCTGGATAATGTGATATTTACATTTGATGAACTTTACCCAACATCCACAAGTCAAGTTATGGTCCGTTAAGTCTATTCATCGAGTAAAAGTTGGAACAGAGATAAACGCATTAAAAAACCAGTACGCTATATACTTTGACGGTCCTTATGAGATGTGGATTTTTTCATACTTAATTCAGGTTTACGAAATTAAAATTCGCAGCTGTTTGGAAAAATGCATGAATGTTACTCTACAAAATAACAATTTCACCAAATACAACTTTTGTATATATTTTCACCTAAGCACAAAATGAAGTTTGCCAACTTTACAGCTTTTAGGATCTGGAAAGGCTCAAATATCCACTTGCATGCAGCATCCAAGATGATTTCATATATAGTTCAATAAACTTCACAGAAATGTCTCTCTCCAGAGATATAAACTTGACAAATTTACAATAATATATTGCTAGCACTGCTAAAGTGACATGCCATAACATAATTAGCCATACTGCTTTTCACTGTATCACTGGAAAATTTCATCAAGTTATCAAAAGAAGTGACAAGCATGAATGTACATTGATCATTTTAAACACAAATTAAGTTTGGAAGGACAAGGTCATCAGAACGATGACGAAAGCATTCAAGTCTGTGCTATAAAATACTCTAGGTGACCAGTAGCTTATATATTTTGTTAATGCTTTTCCATGTAATATTTTGCACTGGCTCCAAAAAGAGGACCCTATTGATCACTTTGATCTACCACACCTATCATAATGGTCATTTTGGTTCCAGAGATATGTCTTTGAACACAATGAAGAACAATAGTATTTTATAATTTCAGTAACTTAAAATTAATTATTTCACCATCCACTTAGTCCTATTGATCAGTAACTTACCAAAGGCATATTTCTGCAGCAAAAATATTTTCCCAAATTGTAGATAAAGTTGATCAATTGCATACATGGATCTTATGGAAACACTATGGTTAATTGAAAAAGAGTTTTCGACAAGTTTACTGATTCCATTGACAAGCTGTATATGCACAGGTCATCGCTGCTTTGAAGAGATTCAATTTTACTCCACATTTTTGGATATATTTACAATCCACGGATCAGCACACTACTTCCCTGCTACCTTTAATAATCATTGATAAGAAGTGTTTATTATGCATTTTTTTCTTTCAGAGCGGAATGCAATGGCTTATGATAAACCATTTCTGCAGAAAGAGAGATAATAATTTGTGTGTACACGAGAAGGAATTTTTGATGTGTTGGACTCTATCTTATATACTTTGATCAACATCAAATGGGGCCTCTTCACATTATGACTTGATACAGAGTAAGCGTGTGTGTAGCTGAACACAGCACAACTGCAATGGACGCGGTGTGCATTGTACGCATGACTCGCGCATCAGTATCTACGGCGCGCATGTAAGTGGGATTATGTTTACTTGCGGATGAAGCCTCATAATTCCTGCCTATTTAGTGTTGATCAAAGTATAGTAAATGGATACATTTAGCAATACTTACAGGCATAGTTGGTTAGCTGTCCCTCAACTGCAGAAAACATCTTCGGTTTCTCCTCTTTCCTCCCAAGCAAAAAAATCCAAAATAAAATAAAACAATGCCTTTTATTATATCCTAAGTTTGGGTGTCTCCTGGCTCAGGTTTGATGTAATTACACTACCCAGGGTTGTCTTATTGGCCTATGTAAAGAAGTCGAGTCGTGTAATTCCATTGTGATAATATTTCTGCAAAATTCCTTGATTTCCTTCGCAGTTATGTTGTTTTATCTGAAAACACAAGAACAGAAGAAACATGGAGCAGCATGTTAGATGAGTCTGAATCATATAGAGTTTGTTTTATCTGGGTCAGAATCCGATATAAATAAATGATCATATAACACATATTTTCTAAGTATGGATTCCATCACCATGTAAAGGTTGTTTCAGAATAGCAGTCTCATTGTTATGTTCATCTGCAACGGACAACCATATCTTCACAATGCTAAGTTATTGCAGGAAAGCTTATCTACAAAAACGCTGCAATTTATTGTTTCAGAAAGTTTATTTCATTCCTGTGGCAAAGCATATCAACTTTTAACAATGCCATCAATTGCCAGGGTGACCAATTATTAATTTATAGTAAAACTATTTTACAACAAGATTAGTTACACTTTCATTTAGAACAAATTTGATACGAATCTAAATGAAATAAGTTGAAAAAAGGTTTATACAACAAGAATTATAAACAATTAATTATCAAATTTTAACTGTATTTTCTGTTAATGCATATAAAAGAGAGAAGGAAAATTGTGCCCGCCCAGGAATCGAATGAACTTACGCAAACAGCATGATTCCAACATCCCCTTGAATGTTGCCCGTAGTAGCTCAAGCTCTTGACTTGTAAGCTTAGACAAGTGGTTAGGCGCTACGACTCGTACTCCACAGGTCCCGGGTTTGATTCCTTGGCAGGCAGATTTTTGTTCTGTTTCCTAGCTTACATTTAAAAATCAATCTGAATGAATTTGTTTACTACTTATTCTACAAATCCTGATGAATCTGTTCAATGACGAACAATGATTGGGGAAGCGGGTTGGCGCAGCGGTAGTTTCCTCGCCTTGCACCAATGAGGTCCCGGGTTCGAGCCCCGTGCCCGGCGCTTTATGTGCATTTGGTTTTCAGTCCATGCTCGCTTCCGCAGGTTTTTCTCCGGGTCCTCCGGTTTTCCTCCTGCACTAAAACTGAATATTAAAGAAGATCTAGGACCCCAATGGAAATAAGCTTCATTAGAGGCTTTCTTGGGTTATCCTTGGCTATCAGCCTAAAGAACTCTTTCTTTCTTTCTTTACGACTAGATTAAGTTTAAAATTTCAATACTGTGGTGATGTTGTGACAACTATAACAGATCATCATGTGAGTGTAAGAAAGTCATATCCTAAGGGGCGCACCATTAGATTTCAGATGGGGGAGCAGGAAGTTTTTTGGGAAAAAATCCCCCTCCACAGGCAGAAGAAGAAAAATCCCCCCCCCCCTGAACATGGAATAGGCAGAAAAACAGTAATTTCCAGGGGAAAAAATTCGCTCCCGAATGGGGCAGGGGAAAAAAATCAACCCCAAACCAAACTTCCTGCTCCCCCCCCTGATAATTTAATGGTGCGTCCCTAATAGGTGCCAGTCTTCATAAGGTTACATTGCACAATGTCCAGTGTTGGGTCAGTGGCTCTTGGAATAGTTCTTCAGATGACACTATCACCTGAAAAACCATTCAAAGCCACTTACATTTGGGAGAGACATTTTACTTTTTATATTCTTGATAAGATAATTCATGATAAGATATCAAACCAATGCAGCCATTGCATATACAACTCTCTTGTTCTCACATTATGAGATAATCTGTATCCTGTAAAGCAATTTGCTAACAATATGATTGATTCAACTGAAAGCTTTAATTCTATTTATACTTTATGATGGCAAGTAAATATTCCCAACATTATTTGTCAATCGCTTTAATGGATATGTTTATTCCCAAAGCTATTAGAAAGCATTTTGTGACAATACTAAATTTACTTATGTAAATGCATTTTGGATATCCTTTTAGATGATTTAATGAAATTTGTTAATAAAGAAATGTCTCATCTAAATATAATTTGTTGTTACCAAATAACCAGTAGATACAAGTAGTGTAGGTAAAGGGATTACAAAATACATTAATGGCAAAAAATGACAATAACACAAAACAATAATGGTAAGCATTTTGTTAGAAAAAAAGTTCAGTAAATGCAGCCAGGAGAATTACACTGTCAAAAAAACAAGATGCAAAAATGCTATTATGCTTGAACAATCATTATCTGTACTGCTTAGGCTTGACGTCCAAAGACATTTGCATGCTTAAGAGACATTCACGAAATTTGCTCTGACTTATTCCCTCAAATTAAGAGTGAATGGCACATACAATGCTTGGATATTGTTAACTAATGCTAACATTGATTTAATCAATATTCAAGCATTGTAAGCAATCTCTCCCCCCTCCCCCCTTTCCCCCAAGTCATAGCGAATATCGCAAGCAAATGTCTTTGGACGCCAAGCCAAAATATATTTTTTATCATGTTCATTGCATATATTTGGGCGACCAATATGAAAACCAAAGAAAACATTTATCAAACAATTGTAATATTGAATATTTGAAAAATGTAACCCTAATATATAAACCATTTTTTATCAACTGAAAGGGGTCTTTGATAAATCTCTGGGAAAAATGAAACTTTTTGTGGCTGCGCATCTATATATCCACTTCTCCACTAAGTACCTCAAAGGAAAAAACATATTATTGGTATTAGTAAATAAGCTTCAAGTACTAACATGTTATAACATCATAAGTGAATACAAATTTGCCTGGAGGACATTCAGATGTACCAGGTGACTGCGTCATAATCATCATGATTCGGCTGAGGTGAATACAAGTTTTTATTTCCAGGTACTTTGGTTTAAGCTCAACCAAAAGAAGATATCAGGACCTTCCCATCATGCCTTGCTTCCAATGAATTTTTGTACTAGTTGTAGTGAGAGGATTTAGTGATGAAATATAGCATAATTAGCAGACCTCATTAAAATTTTGCATTTCCGTTCTGTTTCATCACAAAACCTCATTAAAACCCATACAAAAATTCCCATTGGAAGCAATGCATGATGGGAAGGTCTTGATGTCTTCTTTGCGCACAACCAATCCAGGAATTGCTAGCTCTCTGCAAATAGTGACCAATATCCCATAAGGGGCTCTGGATATAGAATTTATTGCTTGTCTTTTGATGCCAAACTCTTTCCCTATCATATTTGGTTTGATAAGGGCATGTAAAACTTGGGTCTTGCTGGAATTCAAGTCTGATATGTCCTGGGGAACACAACTGTTCTTCAAATATTGGTGTAGTTTAAATTTAAAGTCTTGTTGACTCTGCCTCATGCTTGCAATTAGGTCACCTGTATCCAAAGGCTGCATATATGAAAATATCACTTTATATCACCATGAAAATGAGAAGGTTGCATAACCACTGATTTTTGTGGTTTTTATGTAATAGTATGGGTTGATAAACATGCGCTTCATTAAGGTTAATTAACCATCGTTCAACTAAGTGATTTTCCAATGTGAACATGGTCACAGGGAAACTATATCACTCAGCAATAAATAATCAATTACTACAAATGATCATCAACAGGCATCTTGTAAATACAGAAAAACCTTATCACCCATGATTAAGACTTTGCTAAAGTCGAAATATCAGGCCCTCTAGCTAATCCAATTCCAAAAAAAACTTATCCTAACCTTCTCAACTAAATTCAGACATGGAAGGGGTTTATTTCTTCTTTTCCTTTTGCTTTCTTTTTACAAAAGTATCCTTCTACTGTTTAACATCAAATATTAAGCCTTCTTCATATTTATTTATCCTATTTCTCAAGCTTTCAATGTATGTCCTGAGTAGGGAAGACAATTGTTCATCAAATATTGGTGTAGTTCCATTCTCAATTTGTCTTGCTTTTTCTGCTCCTCAATCCATGCATTGGTTTCAATTAGGTCACCTACATCCAAAGGCAATTTAAATAAAAAATAATTTTTTATCACAATGCATTATGGATGGTTACATAACTATTGATTTTGGTTTTGATGATTTTCATTGAGAAACATCATTTGCAAGATATGTCAAAAAACATTTAATACAAATGTGACATGTTACAAAAGGTACCTTAGGGGTCAAAAAACGTAGTTTTTGGTATGAGTTGAAAGCCTGTGATCTCAGCTTTAAAATGACATCACAATCATGAGTATAGGGTGATCTGTTCTGAACTTTTCTGCAAAAAAAAGGTTATTCTGAGATAGATCCAAAAATAGTACTTATGAGGAAATTAAAAAATCGACCCAGGGACCTGTTCCATCACTTTTTCCAACTTCAGCGGTCCGTTTGACTGAATGTAGTTTTCCAACTTAAGGTACCATTTGCTGCAACACATCACAAATGTGCCTTCAGTATATTCAGTTTAGGTAATTAGGACGTAGTAACAAAATCCTATATTGCTAATTGATTAAAAGTTAAGCAATGAAACATAGTGAGAGTATTGACCATACATAATCTTTTGATGCTAAAGGTCACCAAAACGCTCTTTGTAATTGTCAGAACGGCTACTTGTACTTATAGTGATTTGCTACTTTTAGGCATAAAACACATGCCTTGCTGCTTTAAGCAAAAACTTCCATAAGATTAAGTTCTACCATTTACTATTTGTTTGTATTCCTCAAGTTTTTTACAAATGTACTGGTGTAGATGGGCTTGAAGTCCTATGACTTTGTCACGGTTTCCATGTGCCCCGTACAGACTACATGGATAAACAAACAAGCAAACAAAAAAGTGATGTGTTAAAACTTGTATATCTTGTTGATTATGCCTCTGAATCAATGCTTTGGTTTCAATTAGGTCACCCATATCCAAAGGCTGTTTATGTGAAAACATTATTTTAACAAAATGCAATATAGATGGATACAAACTACTGACTTAGATTTTCATGTAATAATATTGGTTGATAAGCTTCACGTGCTAAACAAGTCATCAAATCAGAAACACAATTTGACTTGAGGACATTCAGCTGTAACAGGTGACCCACACGTGTTAACAAAAGACAAAGTTATGCCATGAAAGATAGTCAAATAAGGTATTCAAAACGGTATTCAAACACGCCACAGAGTTGTTCATCGCGAATCATCAATGATGCATCCATGCGTCTGCATATTTTATCTCGCGAGGGTGGCTTTAGCCACCCGTATGTGATAAAAATACGCCGACGCATTGGATGCAGAGTTGTTGATTCGCGATGAACAACTCTGAGGCGTGTTTGAACACAACGAAAACATTCCTGAAAACGTATGAATTAAATGTTTTTTAAATTTAACAGCTGGGCCTAATCATCTTTTTAAAATATTTAGCTTATCTGAGGCAAAGTACTAATTTGTAAATGTTTGCTGCTTTGACGTTATTAATTTTTTCTGAACACCGCGCTTTTGCACGTACTATAAGTGCCCGACGCGCGATGATCAGTGCGCCGACTGTTGTGTACTGCGTAAATGCACTTCCGTAAACGCCGTGCCGTGCGTAACGCGCTAATTTGAATATCAACTGTGGATTGTACGCTCCTGTATAAAGAGATACACTGAGTTGTTGAAGTATTGATAATATTGACAAGCTTCTTGCAAATGCACAAGACCTAAGCTTATTAAAACTGAACAATATCGTGTTACTCTTCCCTGTGTGCTTTCCTTTTACAACAAGGTCTTGCTACTTTAGGAAAAACAAACACCTTACTGCTTCCTAAACTATGTAATGAGAGATACGGGAAGTATTGACAATACATTATATATCTCTTGATGAAAATAGAACCATCAACAAGCCACTTGCAAAATTTTGCAAAAACCTAAGTTAGAGCTGAATTATGTTGAGGTTGTTTTACTCTTCCTTTCTTTTTTTTTCTTTTTACAAAAAGGTCTTGCTACTTTTTAGGAAAAACAAACACCTTGCTGCTTCTTGAAACTTCACAGGAGTGGGTCAAATTGCCTTGAGATTTATTTATGGGAAGATTTATTGTTCTTCAAATATTTGTGTCTAGTTTATTCTGCCTTGTATCTTAGTGGTAATTTCATAAAGGTATAGCTTCAAAAACTCCCTGGCTTTGGTACAATAACGAGGCTATATACT
>JXSR01S053646.1:94261-105412 GCA_000969725.1 Ophiothrix spiculata
TCATATCCCAATCCACCAGGCTATAACCTAGTTTTAAGTTTACCTCTATACCAATTCACTGGTCTATAGCCTAGTTTACATAACCTCAAAGTCCAATCCACTAGTCTACACTCTAGTATAAGGTAAATCCAAACCCACTGATCTATTTATTTAATATAGTTCCTTTTTACAAGAGCAAATATGATATCATATTTACAACAGAATATCTCAGAAAACCATGCAAATGATGTTCATACTGTTCTTTTTTCATAAGATACAAGGCAGTAGTTATTATTTAAATGCCAACATTTAATAGGACATCATGCCATTTTGCTTTCCACTTGATTATTTGTAAAATGCAAAGACCTAATCCACACAAATTTATCATATTAGCACTTTGAGGTTCCCTTATACGATGAGGGCCTGGTTGAAAAGCAGTGCTTGTCACTGAACCAGTAAAACCCTCTATAAAGAAAGAATAAATATAAATAAATATGTGCTTAGGTCAGCCTAGTAAATCGAGGATTGCTAAACAATATGGCTGCAGAAGGCTCAAACATGTTAGAACACACAAGCCCTCAAGTATAAAATATCTTCTAAAAACTCACAAATTAAACTTAAATTGTCTTTTTTCATGAATGGATTTTTCTACTAGAAATCCTCACTTATGGTACACAGGGAACTCAATTAGCTCAATATACTTCAAAATACTAGAGTGTTTACAAAATTTCCATTTTCTCAAAATACACAAGTTTACCTAAAGAATAATAAGCACTTCCAATTAAAATTCATATTTCAAGATACACATTTGAAATGCAAAATCTTCTACTTTTGAAATAAGAAAAACAATTGCATCTTAATAACTCACTGAGCTTGACACTCGAAGTGGAACATGACCATGCATTCATAAATATGATCATTCCATATATTGCGATGAGGCTCAAGGGCAGTATGTCATATTGTGTAAATAAAACAGCTGAAACTCAATCTTTACTGGCCTTATCTAAGAACTCTATTTTTCTGCGATACAGAAAAAGAACAAAAATCACAGAAATGCCATTTTCATACTAATTGGCATAAATTAGCATTTTGAAGGAGCTATTCACATTTCTTTAAGCCCTGAAAATGTGAACTGGATAATGTTTTTGAAATTTTATTTCAGAAATGTAATTTATGTACAAATTTAAATTTTATCTTCCAAAAAGGGGTTTCCTTTTAAATAGTGGCAATTTTTTCTGCCATTTTAAAATGGTCTTTTGAGGTATTTAATGAATGTTTTGATTTCCAACATAAAATTCCTTTGGAAAATCTTAAAAAGAATTTTTCAAATGTTGGATCAATATGGAACCCTTTTTGACCACCAAACCAGAGTATTACAGAAAACCTTGAACATTAAAGTGTTTTTACACTTTTAAAAGCTTCATTCCATCCTCACCAACCTTGTCCATTTTTGTAAAGACCGATTATATGTACTTTATATTTACATAAGCCTTATCAGACTCCAATATTTGAACTGCATAAATTTGTAGAATATATATTGACTTTGTAATATAGGAATAAATATCATATCTTTAAAACTCAACCTGTTTTGGAAAATAATTATGAATAGGAAAATTAACTGATCGAAACAGCACAAGCATGATTTAATAAGCACCCTCTGTTAGTTTTATATGTTACTCTGTTACTTTTGTATGAAAAATCACAATTAAAGTGGTATTCGTTTTCAATTTCAATGGCATCAGCCTGACCATTTTTCATTTTAAGAACGATTATATATTTGATAGTTGTATTTTTTGCTGTGTAATGTACTTTATGGTTAGCAAAACAAGACATGTTTTTCCTGCCAAAAGAAACATGTTTCAGCTAGAAACTTTCAAATAGGTTACGAGAAAAATGTGAGCAATATATTAGCCCATATAAGGATTAACATGACACCTCAATGAACTTCTACAATTATCAGAAGTTAAAACATTATACCATGTTCAGGGATTTCATTAAACTTTCAGAAGTCAAGTTATGGTTCATCAAAGATCCATTAATGTATAACTAAGATAAAATCATTCAAAGATCAGGAAGGCCTATATTTTCTGTTGAAGGTCCTCAAAATAAACATATATATTTCAAATTTCCGATCATTTTCTTGAAATGAAACTTAGGAGTTTTGAAAATTGAAGTAAACATAAGGAAGTGAATCTGTCAAAAAAAATCAATTTTGGCAAATTATGACCTTGACATGTATTTTCACCTGTAGCATAAAATGAAGTTTGCTGCATTTACGGCTCGTTTTAGATGATTGATCACAAGTCTCAGTCTTAGTACCCATACTTTCCTTAGGGACACTTTTTTTTAAATACAATACCATGTTGAGGGATTTTGTGCAAAATGTAAACAAATTTTCATAAATCTGATCATATAGTGATTTTGTACACTTTTTTACAACAAAATTGTCTAAATGTGGATTGTTTTTGTGAAAAACAAACCCCGTAGAGCAGCACATACCTGTATATCTTAACTGTGTTAGCACCCCCCACCCCCCACCCCCCTTCCCATTTCTGCTACTTTACTGTTGTTTACAGGGTTATAGATAGCCAAATTTTAGTGTCGGCTAAAATGTACAGAAAATTGAATCAATATTAGTTCCGAAATGGTTGTAATTCATTTACTCTAAATATGGTATGTGATTTGTACAGTTAGGGAAATCATATACTATACAGCATATGAATTTACATACTTTAACTTTAAATTCAATTTCTTTAGCAATCTATGAATATCGGAGAACATTTAAAAAAAAGCATTTTCATGTTGAGTTGATTTGAGTATTCTACAAATTTACGTTTTAAATTTTAAATAATATCTGCCATATTTTTCTTTTTTCAAATTTGGAAAAATATCTGGCAGATAGAATTTTTAATTTCAGAGCTTAATTTATAGAATAGGTCCAATTCAACATGAAAATGCTTTGAAATGTTCTTCGATATTCATAGTTTGATTTAAAATTTGATTTGAAGTTAAGAGTACATGAATTCATATACTGTATAGTACGTGATTTCCATTACCGTACTTGAATTCATGTACCATATTAAGAGTAAATGAATTACGACATTTCTCGAACTGATATTGCATTCAGGAGATAATAATGGCATAAGTACATGACAGCTGTTTTTGAGTGCAATTTGTCATTTAAATGCTGGCCAGCAAGACCTAAAATTCCCTTCAGTGCTGGATGGTCAGGCTAAGTGCTGGCAGAACCAGCCGGTGCTGACCAGCGGTAGCTATAACCCTGGTTCTAAGACATCTTGACCAGTTTGAAATAGACCATGTCATATGATAAATAACTTGTTTAAATTTGTATCAGCCTAATCCAAAAATATGTTACAAAATAATACATACATTGAGTCAGTATTTTGCCATAATGACATTCTGGAATGTTGTTTTTGGCAATATGGCGATTAATTTCAATATAAAATGTGCTTGTGTAAACACGGTGTGTTTGGACTATTATCTGGCACAGTTGATCAAACAGTTTTCAAAGGTACTAATGTATATACACAAATTGCAATCACAGTAAAGATGTCAAAAAATGCAACAAAATAGCAAAACAAGTGTTTCCTTCTTCAATTGTTTTATCCATTTATTCTTTATCTAATTTTATGGTCATGTCTATAGTTTTTACCAGGTACCAAATATTTGGTGACACAAGTCTACATTAATTCCAAGGCATTTTCTCAATAATGTGAGCTTGATGATAATCAAGCCTCTGTTATTATTAGAAAATAGATGTGGCTGTCCAGCCCGTATGAGCCGTAAATGCAAGAAAAATCATTTTGCGCTACAGGTACGTGAAAATACATGTCAAGGTCGTAATTTGTCGAAATTAATTTTTTGACAGATTAAAAATCCTTGTGCTTACAACAAAATACCAACAAAGTTTCATTTCAATAAAATGATAGGAAATGTGAAAATCAACAGAAAATATAGGGCTTACTGATCTTTGAACGCGTTTATCTCAGTTATACCTTTTACTCCCTGACAACCTTTGACGGACCATAACTTGACTTCTGGAAATAGTGTAAAGTTCATTAAGGTGTCATTTTAATTTTTAAAGCATGGTCTTTGCAAATATTTAAAAAAGTGAGAATGACAAGAGGCGGCATTTACGGCTGGTTTGGGATAGATGGCCACATATAAGAATCATATCTTAGATTATTAGATTACAAAGACTTGCTGCACCAAATATTTGGTAGCTCATAATAACTCTGTCTGAACCTTTTATATAACATACATAATATGGTCGCCAATCTGAAAAGTAGCTTGACTTGAAACAAATGACTCTGGTATTAAACAATAACCTCGCAACAAAAAAGAGAGATTTTATATCGTTATATTATCTATCATCAATGCAGCACAATAAACATTCTTACCATCAATTTAACCAAATGCTATTGATTTTCTAAATACATGACGAAAATTCAAGGACATAAAATGCCTTTTGGGAATTAAACACACTAAATAAATTCTTACTTATATAAAGCTTTTGTAAATTTATATTATCAACTTACTAGCCTCTCGTTGTCATGGTAACACACCTGGTCTAATTAAATGCCTGAGTAAAAATGACTTCAATAAAAAAGATGCCCCCATTCTGCTCTGTATGCTACAACATGCTTCTGTCACCAGCATCATTTTCACATTGTGCTAAGGACGCAGAGTGATTAAAAAATGGGAACTCACAAAAAATGCATTATATTCATGCTAATAATAACAGACTGACAAAATTCACCATTTTCAGGTTTTTTTAAGTAACATGGGGCTAGTGACAAAAATTGTAAATATTAAAGGGTGCAAATGACAATAATTTGCTAAGGATGCAGAGTGATTAAAAAATGGGAACTCACAAAAACTACATTATATTCATGCTAATAATAACAGACTGACAAAATTCACCATTTTCATTTTTTAAAGAAACATGGGCTAGTGACGAATATTGTAAATATTAAAGGGTGCAAATAACAAATGGTGTATAAAAATATTGTAAACAATCTGTATTTTCATATTTTGCAAAGGGGTTACTGACAAAAATTTTAAATATTAAAGTGTGCAAATAACAAATGATGTATAAAAAATATTGCGAAACCAGCATCATTTTCCCATTGTGCTACGGACGCAGACTGATTAAAAAACGGGAACTCACAAAAAATGCATTATATTCATGCTAATAATAACAGGCTGACAAAAGTCACCATTTTCATTTTTTTAAGTGGCATGGGGTTACTGATGACAATTGTAAATATTGAAAAGTGTAAATATTATATTATGTATGAAAAATAGTAAACAATCTTGTATTTTCATATTTTGTAAAAATAGTTCTAGTATCAAAATATAAAGAAATATTAATGTGTTTTGATCATTTTTTTAAGCATACTAAAATATTGTAATAGGTGTATAAAAATAAGATTTTAAAAACTAAAAGAGCTATTCAAAGGAGCCCTTGCCAGACTCTCGATGGCTGATTATGTTTTCCGTGTGCATGATACATTATTTCATTATTCTTTACATCAATATATTACAAGAGAAAATGCACATGAACAAAAGTGACAGCTTGATATTTATAACAGGATTTATAATGCCTTTATTAATTAAAGGGGCATTTGACATAATTTTCACATTTATCTAGATATGATCTAAACTTGGTATGTTAGAAAATATTGTGAACATTTGGTTTATTTCTTTTAGGTGTATGAAGTAGATTTTTAAAAAGACAAACTATAAAGGTAACTAGATAAAATGGGAATGAGACTGTTCTCTGTGAAAAATACAAGATAAAACAGTATGTTTAATATGGGAATTAGATGTAAAATAAAATTTAAAAATAATCTTATGTCATAAATCAGGTAAACTCTGGTAGTTTTAAATGTTGTGGACAGTTTTGGCAATGATATTAAATAATGAAATAAAATCAAAGCATTTTATGTACCGTATATATTTGGGCTAAAAATGACATATTTTGCATTATCACCACTACCAGTTAAAGGTAGATATTCCAATCTGGTGACAAATTTAAGCATTGAATGCAAGAGACAATGGTGCCACTTGTAGCAGGCGGACATGTAGATGCTTTCAAAAAAATAACTTGAGATTGTTTTGACAAATGTTTATGATTTGAACGGCAACTAAAAGAAAGTGCTTGAAAGTCAAGTTGTGCCTGATTGAAAAGCATGAACTAATATAAAATGGAGAAAGGCATTTAACATGAATCAAGTTCTTTCCGACACACCCTGTATAATTCATCTTAACTAGTGACATCTGATAGGTCAATCAAATTGTTTATCCATCTCAAAATTGTAAATTAGTCATTAACCTTTTTAGCACAATTTTAATTAAACTCCTCTCCATACTTCCCACAAACTCATTAGAAAGTCTACAACAATTACCTTGCTAAGATAATGCATGTGTTACAATTATGTGCATATATTACTGCAGCAGACCAGTAGTAGTGGCACCACTATGAAATCTTAATCTACATTAAAAATTGTTTAAGATCAGACAAGAAATATAATTGATCATTGCAATACTGTTACTATTTGCTAAAACTCAAACTGCATATTTTGGGGTCATTCACATCACGATGGCCATGAACATAACAAACAAGTATGCTTCCATCACTTGAAATTGGAAAAGAATTCTGATTGTTATAGGTAAATGGTACCCTTTTTTCAAGCATTTAAGGTGATATATTGTTGTTGCACTTTTTAGTTTTTTACACAACACCCAAGACAAGTTAGTATGTACTACCAAATGGCAATTGTCTTAAATTTTAAAAATTACAAAAACAAACAAACAAACAATGGCATATGAAATACTCAGCAGAGTTGTATGTTCCAGACATATTTCTAAGCACTAAGTGTTTTTAAAACTTGAGAAAATTTTGATATTTAAGGACAGGATGGTATTAGTCAAGCTGCAAAGCATTTTGAAATGTAACAGTCAATGCACATTAAAGCTACAGTCATTTACATGTCAAGTTTTACAACAAAATGTGGAAAGATGGGATCGCGGCACTTAGGATATGAGAATAAAGTACACTGGAATACCACCTTCACCTTGTTTAGGCTTTCTCCAAGGAAACCCAACTTGGTACTTGGTACCAAGTAAAGGAAGCTTATCTTCAACAGGGCTCCAAGATGTTTTTTAAATTCAGTTTTGAATGCAGAAGGAAGACCGGAGTACCCGGAGAAAAACCTGTGGAAGCGAGCATGGACTGAAAACCAAATGCACATAAAGCGCCGTGCATGGGACTCGAACCCGAGACCTCATTGGTGCAAGGCGAGGGAACTACCGCTACGCCAACCCGCTCCCCATGTAACATGTAATATGTAACATATGGGATGGACAGTGGGATACAAGATGGCATTAAAAAAAAGGTAATGGGTTGGCATTAAAAAAAGGTAATGGGTTATCGTTCATCTCAAACAAGCTGTAAATACAGCAAACTTCATTTTGATCTACAGGTGAAAATACATGTCAATGTCGTAATTTTGTGAATTTTATTTTTTGACAGATTCACAATCCTTGTGCTACTTTCAAAATACCAGCAAAGTTTGATTTCAAGAAAATGATCTGAAATATGAAATATATCTGTATATTTTGAAGACAATCAACAGAAAACACATAGGGTTTACTGATCTTTGAAAATGTTTACTCAGTTGTACATTTTACTCCCTGAGAACCTTTTTCGGGCCATAACTGGATTTCTGGAAATTGAGTGAAGTTCATTGAGGTGTCATTATAATCCTTTATATAACTTAGTCTTTGCAAATATATAAAAAAGTGAAAATAATAAGCGACTGCATTTACGGCTGTTTTGGCATGGATGGACAGCCACATTTGGTATTGGATCCAAAAATGACAAAAATCATATTTCATTTCAGGTGAATTATCACAAGATTGTTATTTTCTATAATAACAATTTTATAGCTTATTTCACACAAAAATAATAAAAGGCAGGGATAACTACAGTAACCATAAGGGCCGCTGGGTGTGCACTGAAATAGAAGCTTGTGTGACATGTAGATATATCAGCCGAAATAAAAAGAAGATTTCTGGACCTTCCCATCATGCCTTGCTTCCATTGGGATACTTTGTACATGGTTGTCATGAATAGCTTTAGTGATAAAACATATCTTTAATGCAAAACTTGGTTGAGATCTGCTAATTGTGCTATGTATCATCACTAAAGCTATTCATGGCAATCTGTACAAAATATCTCATTGGAAGCAAGGCATGATGGGAAGGTCCTGGTATCTTCTTTTACCAAAATATGTGTGTGCCCGATTTTAGCACCAGTAAAAATACATCATGACTCAAATGTTTATTAAATTAGCTTTAAGCCCATGATATACTAGCAAAACGCAGTTAGCATGTGGTTTGATTTTAGACGCTTCGAAAATGCTAACCAGACGCTAGCTGGTTAAAATATTTTCAACTTTAGCGACTTCGTCAGCATCTAGCTAGACGCTAGCTGCGTCTTGCTAGTATATCATGGGCTTTAAGCAAGGTGCGCTTCATTAATTAATGCATGACAAGTTTTCAACATTTTTATGCTCATACTAAGGTTGGTGTTAACCCATTACTGTGGGAAAAGTGTTTGCTCTAGCTGTACCTTCTTTAAATCCATATAAAATATATTGAAAGCAGATTTCATTGCTGAAGATGGTCATGTCAGGTTTGATCCTATAGAGTTCTAGATTTTATATAGTAAGATAGTTCAAAATTTTACTAAAGCAATGGGCCAAAAATAATTGTAATTTTTCACTTTTGTCAAAATCACACATTTTGATCAAAAAGTTGATTTCATTGCCATGTATTACTTTCTTTCGATCCTCATATGGTTTAGGATTAATGCAGGGGGGATTTTAGAAGTCAAGAAATTGACCAAAATGGGGTTGGAGACAATCAGGGGTAAAGTATCCTACACTTTACGACACTGACTGTGATTGCATGTACAGGTATAAATTCCCTGCACATTGGATCGATGGCTTTCACTGTGTTTAGGCTTTTGCCTAGGAAACCCAACTTGGTACTTGGTACCAAGTAAGCTAAAGGAAGCTTACCTTCAACAAGGCTCCAAGATGTTTTTTAAATTCAGTTTTGAATGCAGGAGGAAGACCAGAGTATCCGGAGAAAACCCTGCGGAAGCGAGCATGGACTGAAAACCAAATGCACATAAAGCGCTGGTGCAAGGCAAGGGAATTAGCGCTGCGCCAACCCGCTCCCCCTTTATGTCCCCTCTAAAGGATGATGAATTCTCATGAAATATTCCCCAACTCCCCAATTACTTTCACGTAAGTGGCATAGAAGATCGAATATCTGACCAAGTCAGATAAACCAAAGATCCTGAGGTTCCATTCCGGCAAGGCAGCCCTCACCGGGAATCGAACCCCAATGCGTGCAAGGAGAGATCACAAACCACTACACTACGGCGCCTCTCTGTTGTTCAGCATGTAAATCAAGAGAAGAGATCAACGTCGGCCCAACAGCCTTTTCGGGATTTCCAATCTCTTATACAGAAACTCAAATATCGCTAATTTGTTCCATTGAAATACATTGCGTTTTTGTCAAAATTGGCCAACTTCAGAAGCTCACTGTGGTTGTAATCGGAGTACAATTAAGGTTTGTGACATATACCCATAAGAAGATAAATGTTCCTAACATTATTTTATGACAGGTTTCCTAATTGTACTCCTAATAAACACACACGGATCATCCGAAGATGCCTGTTTTTCGCTATCGGGGTATTGCTACCGCGCGAAGTGTTATAATACCGTAAATTAGCATTTTATCAGTAGCACTGACAAAAAAAGGAAGAATGAAAAAAAAAAAAAAAAAGAATTACATCATAGAGAGTGAAAAGTCAAAGAAAATGATTGGATATAACTGAAATAAAAAGAAAAGAAATGAAGAAGAAAAAATTTAAGATAATAGGCCGAAGCAAGAATCGAACTCGAGACGCGTGCACGGGAAGCGAGAATTCTACCATTATACCACCGCGTCTAATTGATATATTGGGGGAAGTTTAAAATACTTATAGAAATGTGTATTGCGCAAGGCGCAAAATTGGAAACCAAATTGGGAAAATCTGTTAATTTCTGTTATATTTAGATAAATTATATTATTTAACAAAATATATGGGCTATTTAGGAAGAGTTTGATGAAAAAAATTAAAGCAAAATTGGTTTTCCAATCGGGCGCAGAGGCTCATGGGCCGACGTTGATCTCTTCTCTTATGTAAATCTACTTTTATGTATTTAATAATCATTTGTATGTTACAGTGCAAAATGATGGGTTAGCCCCAGCCTTACTAATGAGGTATACTGGTAATCTTTATGATTTATGTTTCTCTTTAATTATTCATTCTCTCTGGACATTCATTGACACCTTTCATGACACAAGCTAAAAATAGAAAGCATAAATGCGAGACGTATCTTATGAGGACGCAATTTGTGTTGAAACTAGATGGAGAGGGCAAGGCTGTTTCTGTTTAACAAAATCATCTTTTTTATTTTAGAAACCAAACAATTTGTTTTGTTTGGCCTATATTAATTGTTTAAGGTAAATTTAGATTTCAATGGATTATCATGATCTACAATCTTTCAAAACAAGTTCATGATGAACACTTAACTGGTAATGGTGTAATAATTTTTGCGTTAATGAAAGCAAATACACAAACTTGCTTGCTTAAAGTTGCAATTCATTATTCTGATGTGAAAAAAACTCACCTCACTTTATAACTATAAAGAGTACAAGACAAATGAATGCTCAAAATTTCACCATTTCTGACCATTCGTTTTCAAGTTATAAATAAGCTTTTCAACATCCCCATAGGCTATTGTGTTGTAATTACTGTGGGATTCAATCGTAATTAGAAAATGAAACTTTTTCTTTAAAAAAATGCAAGTACATTTGAAAGAATGTGTTCGGGTTTGTAACATATACCAGTCAAGGTTTCTTACTACATAGAGAATTCTGATAGAGGTGACCTTGAAGATGAAAAGCGCACTATATCAAAAGTGAGAACGAACAAAATATTTGGGGTCTATCAAATCTATAAAATTAGGACAATTTAAAATCACAGATCACATTTCTTATCAAAAGTATAGCAAATCAATTTGAAGC
>JXSR01S053650.1:0-14549 GCA_000969725.1 Ophiothrix spiculata
CACGTCGTCGTTGCTAGGAAACAATAACAAGTGTCTTCGGACATAAAACGAAAGCGGAAAACCCCGATAATTACCGACGGAGGATTCGTTCACCTACATGCGATCAAATGCATTTGCCAAGGACAAGCATTATCAAATGTAAAAGTCTTGTGTTACTGGTTTGTACAGTGCGAATAATGAAATTTGCAACTTTGTAAAATTTACCTCTAGGGTTTTAAAAGATCATAACTTAAATGTTTCTCAGTCAAGGCGAGACTTTTTTGGGAGTCTTTATATGTGTGATACATGTATATAATGAGAGAGAACGGTCTGTAAATAACTGGCTGACTGTTTTTGTTGTCGATCTTGCATGTAATATTTTTTTTTTTTATTTTTTATGAAAATATAATGTGTGATTTTGCAAAAAGAAAAAAAAAATATCGCTCATACAGGTAAAATCATTCCACACCTACTTTTACTTTCCTTTACTGGAAAGTTTTTTTGTTTTTGTTTCCGAACATAACATTAATATTAGCAGAGCCACGAATTTACTTTTGCAGAACAAATCACACTGATACAAACATTTAAATGATTTATACTTTTTAGAATGAACGTTTTTTTTTCTTTGATACGTCACTGATATCTAACTTTTAAAAGTCAAATATATTTCAACAAAATTTCAAGTGAATTGAATATAACTGAAGTGTTGTTTAAACATCATAATTTAGTGTACCTACTCTAGAATAATGTTTACAATATATGTCAAGAGCGACACTGTGTATTTGACATTTAAAAGCTAAGTAAATTTAGACAGTAGCGTGTTTCAAGTATTTTGAGCATTATATTGTAAGTAGTAGTTATATTTGATGAAGTGATTAAGCTATAGACTGTTATTATTACTTTTAGAAGCGTTTTGAAAATAACATTACTAACTCGATTAAGGACATTTAAGTTTCAAACAAAAATTATTCAATGCAATTATTATTTGGTTACGAAGAAGTCGGTCATGAGTATCCTACTGCCACAAAGGTCTTTAGCACTGACACTCAACGCATACAACATATCTTAAAAAATGTATAATATACATTGGGAACAATGTTTTTCCTTCCTTCTTTTGTTTCAACCAAAGCATTTTCGACGACGATTCCTTGCTTTTTAAACAAAGGACGAGTAGTATTTGCATGAAAATAAGCTAAGTCCCTCAAGATTCCATAATCCTGATCACAATTGGGGAGATCAACACGCTTCCTTCACATGTAGTATGTTATCTTCCTAATATTAACCAATACCAACAATGGCTATTTAAACATCTGATATCAGAATGCAAAGCAAATGACACACACGATGTCAATTAATACAACAAAATATTAGTTAACAAGAACAAACTTTATTCTTAAAAATTCGCCTCACTCAAAACATTGTATTTGGTTACGTTTCTTAACACATTTTTAAAGCATTGCAACATTCTCCTAACTAAACTTCATCACTATGGAACCCCCTTGGCCCTACTCACTGAATATTTTTATAACAGAAAGCAATTGATATCCTTTAACTCACATTCCTCTGGACGTCTTCCTGTATCATATGGTGTCCCCGAAGGTTTTATCCTCGGTCCTTTACTATTTCTTCTTTATGTAAATGACATCCAAATGCATCTGGAAACGTATGTTGCTTTTGGTCAGATCTGATAGGTAATTTAGTAAAGTGTAAAATTGAGCAACGAACGCCTGGGTCAAGGTCACTTTACCATTCAAGTTGAGTAGTCATATGGAATGTGTATATGTAATAGAGTGAAAAGCAGGCGATTAAATATCCTGGTTACGCTTGACTTCACCAAGAGAATGCGTGGAAGCAAACGAAAATGATCCTTCAACGCCCCACCAGTTTACAAAAATAGGGTTGTGATGAATGTGGAGTGTTTTTTGACGGTATATGACAGATTGAAAACCTCTTAAAACATTTTAAAATGTCATATACCGCCAGGGATCATTCTACTTTTGCCACGGCCCTATTTTTGTAAAATGGGTGGCATTGAAGGATCATTTTTCGTTAGCTTCCAAGCATTCTCTTGGCGAAGTCAAGCGTGAGCAGGACTTTTCATCGCTTGCTTGTCACTCTATTACATACACATTCCACATGACCACTCAACTTGAGCGGAGAAGTGACCTTGACTCATGCGTTGCCAAATCAAATTTGACCTAAAAATCACGTTTTTCGACCTATTTTTGTTGTTGCCCCTACCTATACTTTGAGAAGGTTGATCCCATTCGGAGCTCAATTTTACACTTTACTAAATTACCTATCAGTTCTGACCAAAAGCAACATACGTTTCCAGATAGTTTCCTTATAAACGCCTTGTGAGATATGGCTGAATATAGTGTTTGTGCGGAAAAACTTTAAATGGCTAGTGTACATATGAACAAATTATATTTATAAACCATAGATAAATCCGATTGTTAAACTAAAGGATAAAGAATAAAATCAAACATGTAAATAAATTCAATCTAAACCAATTTGTTTGTAATATGAAATTATCAACATTAGCTTAAATGGAATTAAATAAAAATTAACTAAATTAGGGAGAATTCATCATCATCATCCTTCCACTTCCGTCGAGATCCATGACACACATCTTTTCCAACTATCTTTATCACACATTGCACTTCCAAGCACATTAAAATTCAAGCCAGTATCTCTACATATGGTATGCCAAAATGGCCTCTGTTTGGACTTGGCAGTCTCCAAAGAAGAAGTTCTGATATGATTTGGTCCTTGGCTCGAAAGCAATGACCAGCAAACTGGGCTCTCCTCTGTGCCACGGTTGTAGAAATGGGGGTATATCACCATAGATCTGTTGCTTAGTTGGATGTTGTTTCCAGGATATATTTTGGACGCGCATTAGTAGCCTGGTGTAGGTGTCATCTAAGCGGTCTTGAAGCTCTTTCTTCGTAGTCCATGTTTCTGCGCCAAACAATAAGATGCTTTCAACACAGGTCCTGAAGAATTCAATCTTGGTTGCCCTGGTAATATCAGACCTCCATATGACATCGAGCTTGTTACAGGCAATCCATGCTTGACCCTTTCTTGTCAAGAAGTCCTTTTTGCTATCAAGTACGTATGACCAGAGGTATTTAAAGTCGTCTACTTCTTTGATGGCAGTTCCATTCATTGAGCGGATAGGAGGATGATCAGATGTTTCATTGAGGATCAAGCATTTGGTCTTCTTTGCATTGAGAACTAATCTAGTTTTATAAGATTTTTTAAACCAATTTACCAAACATGGTCCAAACAGAATCTCAGTTCACATCCTATAAATGTTGCCTTCTCAAACAGTCTTTCAGCTTTACAAATATTTCTTGTCTGTCTTTTTAACACTATTTTGTCCGTCCTGTCTTGTCTTTTCTTCCATGTTTTGTATAGTTTTGTACCGTATTGTCCTTGACATCAATTTTCCCTTTATATTTCTTTCTTAACGCGGGGGGGGGGGGGAGAGACTAAAAGCTCTTAAGAGTTTATTGGCCTCCCCACCATTTTCAATTTACTTTTAACATACATATTCGATTCTTAACTTCGGCTGCTACCTTGTTGTGAACTGCGAGTGAATTCAAAATTATTATTATATAATACTATGTAGATCAAATATTATTATTGTATAAATATTAGAATATCATAATCTAGTAAATTTGTCTTATATTACTTATATATAAAATTATCTTATATATAAATTTAGCTGATAAGTTTATGTATATATAAAATTCGTGCATTTTTGAGAATTGTTTTTTATGATTATATGATTGTAACTTGGGAAACGTGGAAATAAACTTGAACTTGAACTTGATCTTACTAAAGCGTTTAACATCTTAACATTAACATTCTTACAACCTTACAACAATATGTCCAATTATTACTAAAACAATTGGAAGGGGAAATAAAGCAAATTTCTTCCTTTAAATTAAGATTTATAACATTGCATTGGTCTTCGTCGTGTTTAAGACATTCGACTTTGTGATTTGTAACCTGAAACATTAAGGCATACTTAGGCCCCTGAAATAAAATACGCAAATTTCCGTTGCTTCCGTAAACCAATGAGAACGTGTGATCCGTTTGGCTTCATATATGCCCAAGTTTTCACCTGATGATCATGCAAAAATGTGAAAGATGATCTCAGGTTTCAACAATAAATAAGCTAGCTGTATAACATGTATCATAACAACAACACACACCAATCTAAAAACAAAAAAAATACTTTAACAAATAGAAATGTGATTTTTGAATAGCCTATATTCATATATCTATCATCTATTAAACCTAGTGACCGGGTTTCTGCAAACTAAATTATAAACAAGTTCTGTTGCGAGTCTTTCATCGCTAGAAAACAACTACCACCTCTAAAACTCCTAGTGCACTCTATGTCAATTTTAATATAGTCACTGAATATGGTTCAATATCATCCCTTAATTTACCACTGAAATGTAATTTTCAATCAAATATCCGTTTTCACAATTGGCTTTTGTGTTTCGTCTTTTTATAATGAACCGAAAAGGGGGCTCTATACTAAACTATTGTCTAAAATCTTCTGGCATATAGTCTCTGGAGGCCCAGCTTAACGACACGCATGTGCCTCCGGGAGCACACAGTCACTGTTTAGTCCCTTAATGGGAAATTAGCCTCTGATGGCCAATTAAGATAATCATTCAAAAAGCAGCTGTTCGAAAAATACAATATATAAAACCAATTTAAAACCAGAGTGATAGATTTACAAATATTTTTTGTCTGTCTGTTTAACACAATTTTGTCCGTCCTGTCTTGTCTTGTCTTCCATGTTTTGTATAGTTTTGTACCGTATTGTCCTTGACATCAATTTTCCCTTTATATTTCTTTCTTAACTCTAAAAAGCTCTTTAGAGTTTATTGGCCTCCCGCCATTTTCAATTTACTTTTAACATACATATTCGATTCTTAACTTCGGCTGCTACCTTGTTGTGAACTGCGAGTGAATTCAAAATTATTATTATATAATACTATGTAGATCAAATATTGTTATTGTATAAATATTATCATATCATAATCTACTAAATTTGTATTAAATTACTTTTATATAAAATTAGCTTATATATAAATTTAACTGATAAGTTTATTTTGAAAAATGTATATATAAAATTCGTGCATTTTTGAGAATTGTTTTTTATGATTATATGATTGTAACTTGGGAAACGTGGAAATAAACTTGAACTTGAACTTGATCTTACTAAAGCGTTTAACAACTTAACATTAACATTCTTACAACCTTTCAAAAATATGTCCAATTATTACTAAAACAATTGGAAGGGGAAATAAAGCAAATTTCTTCCTTTAAATTAAGATTTATAACATTGCATTGGTCTTCGTCGTGTTTAAGACATTCGACTTTGTGATTTGTAACCTGAAACATTAAGGCATACTTAGGCCCCTGAAATAAAATACGCAAATTTCCGTTGCTTCCGTAAACCAATGAGAACGTGTGATCCGTTTGGCTTCATATATGCCCAAGTTTTCACCTGATGATCATGCAAAAATGTGAAAGATGATCTCAGGTTTCAACAATAAATAAGCTAGCTGTATAACATGTATCATAACAACAACACACACCAATCTAAAAACAAAAAAAATACTTTAACAAATAGAAATGTGATTTTTGAATAGCCTATATTCATATATCTATCATCTATTAAACCTAGTGACCGGGTTTCTGCAAACTAAATTATAAACAAGTTCTGTTGCGAGTCTTTCATCGCTAGAAAACAACTACCACCTCTAAAACTCCTAGTGCACTCTATGTCAATTTTAATATAGTCACTGAATATGGTTCAATATCATCCCTTAATTTACCACTGAAATGTAATTTTCAATCAAATATCCGTTTTCACAATTGGCTTTTGTGTTTCGTCTTTTTATAATGAACCGAAAAGGGGGCTCTATACTAAACTATTGTCTAAAATCTTCTGGCATATAGTCTCTGGAGGCCCAGCTTAACGACACGCATGTGCCTCCGGGAGCACACAGTCACTGTTTAGTCCCTTAATGGGAAATTAGCCTCTGATGGCCAATTAAGATAATCATTCAAAAAGCAGCTGTTCGAAAAATACAATATATAAAACCAATTTAAAACCAGAGTGATATGAGGCACCAAATGAATTAAAATTATTATTAGTTTTTAGGCGCTAGGCACGCATAATCTTATTCTGGATAAAACATTATGCCATTGATAATACCTGTAGATGGAAATAAATCTTTATCATTGCATTAGTAATTCTGTTGTCTCCAGGTCCCTGTTCAATAATCGTGCTTAACAGCGTGTCTCTTATAACCAGAAAGCAACCACCATATTTGCAACTAAAACCCCAATCAATATATTAAGGACTGTCAAAAGCTAATATAATTCATTTGATGACAATTTGACACCTACGGAATGATTTTAAATGTGTGTCGATATTTTGAGGTACTAAATTTGTAGGTACTCTAACACAAGTCCTTTAGATTTGGTTAAAACTGCTGAAGAATATATCATACTTTATAACTAAATTTACAAGTTAATAAAGGGCACACTGATTTTAAGATTTTATTAAAGATTCGATGTGTCCCAAACTTTCTATACACATTTCATGTCAATAATATTCAAGTCCTACATCAAAGAAGCAGCAAGCAACTGTGAAATTCCGCTCATAAATCAACAAACTTTACTCGTAACAATCATTGGTATTACTAGTAGAAAGTTGATGTCCCAAGCATCACCCGCAATATGTACTCATGAATATAACTTAGCCTAACATTTCCAACTCAGCACGGCAGTGTTTTTTAGTGACAGTGGTACTAATATCTATTTTGGAAAGTGATACTTACATTGTTCGACAGTCAACGTTGGCAAATTTGATAGCCAGCACAGACTGGACTGTCGTTACTGTCAGACACTTTCAGTTGCAAGTTTTTTTTCTATTTTGTGATGACATAAAATTAGTTGTGTCGTTCAGATTCCGTTGGTCACCTCAACAATGAAAGTAGGAGATGAAAAGGAACCACAACAAGTTATGATGAAAATAAAACTCACACTGCCGCCCTATTATTAAACTTTATTTAGATCCACTTCAAACAAATTATATGTGATGATCACACATCGTTTGAATATGCTCTGATCGTCAGTAATCGATGTTACATTCCCAGTACTTCCTTTGCAACGAAAATGATATATCCGATATTTAGAAATCATCGAACCACCCGCTCCCTTTCGAATCATTTTGTATCCACTTTGATAGTACTTTTCTTTAACTGGGACTCATTGGGACCTAATAGAATATAGCTAACTGTCAAAAGTAACTTCGAAATAAACGACAACAGCAACAATCACAGATCGGAGACAACCGGAACATTGAGAGATTTATGCTTGTATTATTTGTCCTCCACTCCCCAGGATCGGTTGGTGTGCGAATCACCCAAATATCAAAACTGAATATTAATGGTGCACGGTGGATTCTCATACAGAGATATGTGGTCCGCACTGTCATTTGGTTCTGATGCGTTGGTTCGTGCGTAAAATCGCTAGCAATTTCCAGTAATGATGTTTCAGCCAACCCAAATGTCGGCATTGTGACTATGATCAACCTACTTGATATCGACTGCTTGATAAATAGCTTTCCTTTCATTATATGAATAGTTTAAGTAGGTGATAACTTTACCGATCAAGTTGATGTGGTTCCTGCTTCTTCTACTTCCATGCCTCAACCAACTGTCCAACCCTAAAGTTTTTAGCCCTCTATACTATAGTTGTTTATTTTAGAGATTATCACCTTCCTGCGACGACAAGGTGTCATAGGATGAGCCAGCCTCCATGTCCATAATTTATTGATATTTATATCGATTTGTTTGGAGTAACCCACTGTTTCGAAGCAAGACAAAGCAGCTTCACAATTTAGTGATGCATCATAGCTAAAATATTCATAACAATTGTTCATTTTGTGATAAATAGGCTAGTAAAAATAAAAAAATAAGTCAAACAAATTGCAAAAGTAATGATATTTATAGGATAATATCAGACAAACATAACAACAACTAGTCCAAAATCTAGAAAAATCTAGTTGGTGGAACAGTTATTAATTTGCATAAAACAAAATGGCTGCCAAAACAGGGGTTAAAATTTCAAAATTGGTTAAATCGTGTTAAAAACAATCCTATTGTGTTCCATTTATCACAAAGAATCAGAAAGAGTATACTTTTACCCATCTCCGATGTATGGTTAATGAGTTATATCAAATTATGTGAAAGGTCATATCAGTGGTCACGCAACAGGTCCTATGGGAGACACAAAATTCAACATTGACCGATTTTCTTCAAAATGGTCTCAAAATGTTCCTTTTGCAAAAGTGTCTACATGAAGTAATAGTTTAAAGTTCTTTAGACCAGTGGTTGCTATGGTATCAGGCAAAAACAAAGTTTATATTTACCATTACATAGGAATCTAAAACCCCGAGTTTACTTTGATCTGTAACCATAGCAATAGTACATCTGAGCCATTGCTAATTACTACTTCATGTAGATAGTTTTGCAAGAGAAACAATTTGAGACCATTTTGAAAAGAATCAGAAAAAGTATACTTTTACCCATCCCCTTTCACGTTTTTGGATATAATTCATTAACCATACATCGGAGATGGGTAAAAGTATACTTTTTCTGATTCTTTGTGATTAGTGGAACACAATAGAATGGTTTTTAACACGATTTAACCAATTTTGAAATGTTAACCCCTGTTTTGGCAGCCATTTTGTTTTATGCAAATTAATCACTGTTCCACCAACTAGATTTTTCTAGATTTTGGACTAGTTGTTGTAAATGTTTGTCTGATATTATCCTGAAAATATCATTACTTTTGCAATTTGTTTGATAATGGCCATAATTTTCATTAATTTTCTTAGCCTAAAAAGCATGAAATCTGGCACAGATATAGAGAAAGGTTATCTTAACAGATCTAGATCATGAGCCATATCAGTTTTTGTCCCTGTCTGCCATTTTCCAAGATGGCCGCCAAAGTGCTAATTTTCGGCATATTCGGTAATGTATTATTCAGGTAGAAACTTTATGTTCAACATTATTATTGGGAAATAGCTTCTGGAGCTATGACAAATACATCTGACTCCAGATTATGTTATGTGTATATTTCAAATTCATAATGGCCGTCTCTGAATTTCATTAAAATCGTCCAAAACAGCTGTTAAAAATGCCTGATATCATAAATAATCAACATAAAATAACATTTAGGGCTACAAAAAGATCATTTACAGCCTAATTTTATCGTAAGTCTGCATCAAAATCAAAATGGCGCCTGTCCTGAGATCCAAAATGGTTTCTAAAATGTGTGGAAAAATTAGGTTAGAGGCACTTGAAATAGGTCAAATGTTTAAAATAATTAATGAGCAATGGCTTTGAGGGTAACCATTACATCTCAGAAGAGGGAGTGAGCATGTTTAAAATCCAGTTTGGAGCCTGTGAACTGATATCTAAAATGGCTGAAAAATACAACTTTTATGCACAGGAACGGGTTTAAGTGAGTTTGAAACTGTATCAAATACTATTAATGTTCAAAATGATTAATGGAAAATAGCTTCAAGGATAACTATGGGAGCATTTCTACCCAAATAAGGTTGTTAGCATGTTTCAAATCCAATATTTATAATGTTTGAAACTTCCTTATATGCATTTTTATTCATACAATTATATTTTAGCGGCCATTTTGATCACAGTAAAGGCTCCATGATATATTTTAAACATGCTAACAACACTATATGGGAAGAAATGCCTCACCAACGTCCCCCTACAATCAAACTTTGGCGGCCTGCAAAGGATGTAAAAGTGATTACCTAAATGCTTTTGGTCGGTTGCTTTTGCGTTTATATATAGCAGGAAAAACCTCGAAGGATGGGAGAAACGAGGATTAATTTTTCCGCCGACAATCATGAATACATTGGCCAATATTGTACACAGCTATAAGATATAACCCTACAATGGGATTTCTAGTGGGGAAGTGTCAAATAGCCTCAACACATCAACTTTGATAGGTTAAAAGCAAAGTCTTGTTTTTCACCTTTCTGATGTCTACATGTGCTGTAAACATCGTCTGACAGACTGACTTGTCAACTTCACTTCTTGTTGTTGACACGTGCTAAATCGTACAAGGGACACTGTTTACATACCTTGGCTGTGAGGTAAGACAGATTATTTTTACACGCTCCTGAAGAAAAAAAAAATCCTTTGTTATCTCCGTTTTAGAATGATCACATACATGATGTAACTTAAAAGTCCAATTATTTACAACCAAATATTCATTAAAAGAAATATAAGGGATCAATCCGTCAAAAAGATAGTATAATTTTTGAAAAGTCATCAGTTGTTGCTTTAAAAGGAATCGCGGAAAAAGATCAAAATCTAATATCCTTCGTTCAGTTAAATCTTGCAATATAACAAAAATACGATATCGTAACTCTAAATTTCATTTTCCATTGGATCTCCAAATGTTCCAACAAATTTTCACACATACATACATGACCAGGGAAGTAGGATGATCCCCTGACCTGACATATCCCTACAACAGGAAAAGATCAGATGGCTTGTGTTTCTGATCCAATCAACATTGATAGGTTAAAAGCAAAGTCTTGTTTTTCACCTCTCCCATGTCTACATGTGGTGCAAACAACACCTGGCAGACCCGACTTGTCAACCTCACTTCTTGATGTTGACAAATTCTAAAAGAGACGCTCTTTTTTATTCATGGCATTCAAAAAGCTGTCCAAACTAGCTGGTCGGGAGTTGTTTTCAGAATGGCAAACAGGGGTTTTATCAAAACTTGAATTTAAACCAACCAAACCCTCAACATTTCTGAAGAGTGGATTACTTGACAGAGAATACTAGCAATACAACTTATTTGCCTCCAATTTAACTAAATGGAAATAAACCACATTTATCACGTGAATATCAATTTCAGTCAAATATGGTCCACATTAAATTACATGACATGTTATGAAATACTACTTATTTCTGAAAAGTATATTTATATACCTTAGTCCAAACGTTAATGAATAAGTCGTCAAAATCTAAATATTTACTCATCAGAAAGATAAAAGGGGTATTGGAACTGTTCTTCTACGGTTACTTTAATGATAGGAAAATAGATGAAAAGATCTTAATGTAACCCTTAAACCAACTCTATGTCTTTTATGTGGTGATAAGTACCTTAATGCGCCAGAAAAGCTTATCAAATCTGGTCGATAATACGATTCAAGAACGTGACTATTTCTGACAAGCAAGCAAGCCTAGAGTAATTTTTGATAAAGTGTAAGTGTCTGTACTGCTGTCCAGCACGATCGTCGATTTTCTTACTTAAATACGTTGTTTTTATACAGCTGCCAAGTAGTTATACAAGAAGCAAGTTGGCGCTATGCAACAAGAATATACGATATACATGTATCTGCATTTAATACCAGTTTTCATAAAAGGCATGGAAAATGATTATGATTTCTATTTTTGCAAGTAAATCCCAGGTCTGTTTTAAAATCACAGCCTACTCAACGGATATATACATTGAGTCAATATGAAATAGGACAACATAGGATAATAAAGAGGGTTAATTGTGAGTCTCTAGACAGCAAACGACAAATTTTGGAATGCTAAATATTATTCTAGTATTGCTATCCAGTTTAGTATAAGTGGCGGGGGAGGTTGTGGCATTTGCTTCCAAAAAATTTTCCCCCCCCCCCCCCCCCGAAAAAAAATTAAGAAGCTTTGAGGCGCAAATTTCTCTCAAGTACCCCTTTTTTTTGACATAAAATGTACATATTTTGCGCGCTTCGCGCGTATTTCATGATTAAATTAACACCGTATCCCTAAGGTAGAGATGTCTTGTTTGTTTATTTGTTTGTTGTTATTTCCTTGCCTTGTCTATTTTCTTTCTGTGTTTTTAAAATCTCCTTTCTTTTTTAAAATATATGTGATAAATAGATTTTAAAATATCAGTCCGACAACTGACATGCAGGTTAACTTCTTTGATGACATCTTAACAGTCACTTCACATCAACAAGAGGAGACAAAACCTCCTCCTAGCTGGTCAGCTGAACATCTTGAGTCTAAGACTTTCAAACATGTCATAGGTAAGTGCACTCCACTGTTGTTTAAGGTGGACATTTATTCATTTTCAACCAAAAATTCATTTTTTTCTTCACAGAAAGATGGAAAGCAGTACAAGTAACTGGAATGTGTTGCATAATAAAGTTTTGAACCCGTTCTTAAAATTTAATTCCATTTTGATTGAAATTGTGTTAATTTTGAGCTCATTTACTGGTATTTTTTTGTAAATTCAGATTTGTGCAAAAATAAGGGGAACTAGACTTATTTCAAATCATTGATTATATTTGATTATCGATTATGTTGTTTGATTTGTGAAAATTTTGGCTAAAATGATAAATACAATTTTCTTGCCGTGAGATGCTTCATTTGCATATCTAATTTCAGTAGTACATACCAGTACATCCCTTCTACATCCAAAAATAAGTTTTTATAAATATCGCCATCTATTTTGACACTTAGAACTAAAATGTCCTTATTTCTATTGGGTTCAAACAACAATGATTCAAAGTTACAGAAATGTTTATCGGTCAGTTGTACGTGCTTTTGGTAACATACTTGCATACCAAAAAAAAAAAATAGCCCTTTTTAGCCAATTTTTGTAAGTTAAATAATACCAAACACAGCTTTTTAATTTGTTATTACTGCTGATACCCCTCTGAATATTGTTTAAAGTAAAGTTACATATCAAGGCATTTACACATTGACATGTTTGTTTCAATAGTATAACTTGTTTGAGAAAAATATGGAATCTTGGTGGAATAATTACCTGGAATTTTCAACAACAAAACTATATTTTAACATCCATGGTGTATCACCGTAAACCAAATGCACAGCAACGTAAACAACCACACAATATATTATATAAGCTATCATAAAATGTATTGTTAACCCTTGTCTTACCAACGTATTTTTTGTAACGTTTGTTATCAACGGGCGGTTACCACCCCCACCCCCTATGAAATTGAAATTGAAGTACTAAAAGTTGTTTTGCTTTATTTCATGGTAAAGGGTAGGGTCTCCTCTATCCATTGATACCAAAATCATGTAAATCGGTCAAAGCGTTACGTAATTATGACGTCATGAGTACTTCCGAGTCGGAAAAATCACGATTTTGGGCAAAAAGGGCCAACAAATTGAAATTTTGCTGCGAAACTTCTAAATATCGGAATTTTACCGGGTTTGTTCCTTATAAAGAAGGGAAATGGTGTTTTTAATATGTTCTGTAAGTTTTAGGTGAATACCATGCAGATATTTGTCAAAATGGCGACTTAAAATTTTCTCAGACGAGGTACCCTGACCCCCTGAAGGTGGTACCTACAAATTGTTTTCGCTAAAATGACCGCAAAGGATGAACTTACAACTACCCAAAGCCCCTAGGTCATATTCGTTTGCGTTTTTATGCGACAGGGAATCATCCGTTAGGGGGTGGTGGTAACCCCCCCCCCTTGATTGGTTAATCTTTGATATATAAACGCTAACAATTTAACCAAAAACATGGAAAATCTTGATAATTGCCTTTTTTTCCAAATACCAGAAATCTCACTTTAACATTATCAAGTAAGCAAGCTTTATCTACTGATAGCAGATAACAAATTTCAGCATACCACACAGTAACCTAATCTGGTGATATCTAATCAGATAAATGGAGTCACTTGACATCAAAAGGAAAAACGCTAAACCTCCTCCGGCCTGGTCAACCAAACATCTTGAATACTAGTACTAGAATGACATATGAATGCGTTTAAAGGGATAGATATATACGGTATATATTTTTCCACTGGTATTGATTTCTAACAATATAAAAAGCTATTATAGCATGATTAGAGCTATAAATTTATTGTCTGTACAAATCTAAATCTTATAACAACATGTTATTGACAAGTCCCTGTGAAGCGATACGAAAACTAGACTAAAATATATACTAACAAATATAGAAAGAAAGAGGGTGTTGATAAGAAACAGGTTAATATTTTTATTTGGCCTTATGTATTCAAAATGTGTTTGTGTATAAAGTTTCTTTCAGTACGAGATTATCAGAAATGGTTTGATTAAAATTCAAGTAAAAGATGATCATTATCCGTCCACTATCAACAATTACCATAATTTTATAGTCCGTAATTTTACAGGAATTTTTAAAATTTACAGAAAGCGCATATCTTTTGTGTTGACAGAAGGGAAGAAGCTTAGCCTTGGTCCAACGCTGTGCTGGCATTTTGTTAAACAAATAACACACAAGACTAAATGAACCCAAAGTGCAACTGTATGCCTACATTGGTATACCCTGGTATTAGTTTTAATCATGATATACATGGTCTATTATTAGCCTGACCATATTTTCTTCCTACCCTCAGCACAGCCTTGGCACTAAGCTAATTTCTGCTTCATAATTCTGCAGCAGAATCATATGATTGGTCAATTCAAATGATC
>JXSR01S053657.1:72402-91919 GCA_000969725.1 Ophiothrix spiculata
CTTAAAATATAATCTTTCAGATGAGACCAAAAAATCAATTTTAATTTTGCCGACCTTAAGGTACCTTTCGATATGACGGGTCACATATTTGATACCTAAAAAGGATCAAAATTGATCCTTTTTGTCTCATATTTGATCCTTCCTTTCTAAGAGTGTAGGGTAAGTGTAAGTCAACGTTTGTAACGAGCAACGGGCTTTATGAGTGAAATGTCCTTCCGTTTGTTTATATAATGCGTCCTTTACATTTGATAGACTGATGGATTATGTCTTTGCTGGTTTCCGTTGGGAATCTTTGTTAGTGTATTTGGATGACGTAATCGTGTTTGTAAGTACGATATACTAGTAGATTGAGCGATTAAGAGAAGTTTTGAGTGGATTTAGAAGTTCGGTGTTAAAGTTAAGCCGTCCAAATGTAACCTTAGAAAAAGTGCATTATTTGGGTAATATAATATCCAAAGATGTGTACCCTAGCAGCAACTACATGTTGGCGGTCCCCTTGAAAGAATAGCTATTATATAGATGCATTGGGCCTTGAAAACTCATAACGCTAACAGCATATACTTGCAGTAGGTGATTATTGGACTGATGGAGGCATACCCAATTCCTGACCAGCAGGCCGAGACAGTTGCATATCCAAATTGGTTGAAAAATTTGTTTGTCTGTTTTGATGTTCTCAATGAACTTCACTCAGATCAAGATCGGAACGTCGAGTCAGATGTGTTCCGTGATATGTGCAAGATATTGGGCATTAACATAACTCGAAAAACCCCGTACAATCCAAAATCTGATGGCTTTGTTGAACGGAATAAATGGTATAATATTGTCAATGCAGTGTCAGTGATGATTAATCCTAATCAGAATTAGAAAGAATAGGATGAATATGTTCAATTTGTAGGCATCGCATATAATATAGGCCTATAGATCAAATGTGCAACCCTGAATATGTTAATCTTGGGTCGAGATTATGTTTTTATAAGTAGAGTAGAAGTAGAATGCAATACTATGCCGAATTCATAAAAGTAGCAATTGCTATTTCTATAGCTTTTTCTTGAATTTTCATTCTTAAAGAGCCTAGGAAATGCAAATTAAACTGATGCAACCTGTGTTAAGTCTAGAAGGAGGGACAAGAACACGTTCAATATTACGCACCACTTTCTACGTCAGGCACAACTTTTTACGTCACAGGTGGTGATTGTCTATTAATTGGTCTCTGAGTATTCAGTGAATACTATGAATAGAACAATTCAAGGCGACTGGTTTGAATCTTGGTCATTCTGGTGAATCAATGGGTCGTATGCATAAAAAGGGAGTATTTGCTTCAAGTAAAAGTATAAAGTATGAGTAGCTACTTCCAAAGTAATAGTCAAAGTATAAGTATAATCTCGATTTGGTATGCATGACCATTTCCTTTTACTACAAAGGAAATACTGGTATTTGATAGCATTTGCTTCATATACCTTTATACTACCATTTGTTCAATCTGTTGAAATTTGACAAATCGCATAACTTTTTCAGCGCCTTTACTTACGTTGTATTTTTGTAATCACTTACAAGCCAAGAAATCCTTTCAACTGCATAAATTAGTGCTCAATTTAAAGTTTAGCCCATTACATAGTCATCTATGCAACTCAATCACATCTTTACACCAGATAAGAACTCTGGCTTGAAGCCACGGGGTACCCAAATTTGTCAGTTATATAATATATAAAAATCGGCTTGGTTTTCCCAATGTTTAGGTGTGAAACAATAAACACCTCTATCTTTCACTTACTAGTATTGCAATAAGCAAATTAAGCATGCCATATGTCTATGATCACCACTCGCATATTTTTTATTTTGATCAATATTTTGTGGTGTGTATGAATTATCTCAATCTTATAGACTCTACTTTCCTGGGAATTTTATAAAAATGCAAAAGTGTACCATTATAATACTAAACTTTTGGGCAAGTAAATGGTGGAATTTTCAAGCATTTACTAAGACAGTCTAATAAGTGGTGACGATATACATCTCACGTTTATCGTCACCACTCCTTTATTTCAATAGATATTTGTGATATTTATGAATTATCCGAATCTTTTAGATCGCAGCTTTCTGAGGAACTTCATAAATACGGCAAATTTAACCATTACAAAACTTAACTTTTGTTCCAAGTAAACGGTCTAGGTAGCTCTGAAGCATAAAAACCAAGTTATTACTAGACTTCTCACAGTAAATGCTTAAAAAATCCAAGGTAGCTTCAGAGCTACCTAGACCGTTTACTTGACCAAAAGTGAAGTTTTGTAATGGTTAAATTTACCATATTTATGAAGTTCCTCAGAAAGCTGGGATCTATTAGATTCGGATAACTCATAAAATATCACAAATATCTTTTAAAATAGAGGAGTGGTCACGATAAACGTGAGATGTATATCGTCACCACTTGTTAGACTATTTTAGTAAATGCTTGAAAATTCTACTGTTTACTTAACCAAAAGTTTTGTATTATAACAGTCCACTTTTGCCGTATTTATAAAGTTCCCAGATAAGATTGAGATAATTATTCATACACACTACAAAATATTGATCAAAATAAAAAAAAATATGCGCGTGGTGACCATAGACATATGGCATGCTTATAGGTGAAAGATAGAGGTGTTTATTGTTTCACACCTAAACATTGGAATAACCGAGCTAATTTTTATTATTATATCACTGACAAATTGAGGTGCACCCCCTGGGGTAAACTTTAAAATGAGCAATGATTTATTGCCGCTCATGCAGGATGAAATATAAAAGTAAGTCATCATTTTTTGTTTGAGAGAACTGTTAAAATTCAATACAACCCTGATTTATTAAGTTGAAAGGATTTCTTGGCTTGCGAGTGGTTATAAAAATACAACGGAAGTAAAGGAGCTGAAAAGGTTATGCAATTTGTCAATTTTCAACAGATTGAGCAAATGGTAGCAGAAAAGTACATGAAGCAAATGCTATAAAATACCAGTATTTCCTTTGTAGTAAAAGGAAATGGTCATGCATACCAAATCGAGATTTTACTTATACTTTGACTATTACTTTGGAAGTTACTACTTATACTTTATACTTTTACTTGAAGCAAATACTCTCTTTTTATGCATACGACCCATTATCACCACTAATAATGCTATTGGTATAGTGTTCTTTTTTCGGGCCCCGTATTTTGAAATGGGATGTTCCACAAAGACTTGTAACAGCATTATCATCCTGTTTCGTAAGCCCTTTAAAGGCTAGCATTGACTTGCAAGAAAAAGCTCTCTCAAGGCAACAAAAGCTATTTCTAATCCCTTCCAAGCAATTGCTCGTCTGGTTAGTAATTGCTTACATGTGTATTCAAAAAGCTAACTTTTTGTTTACAACATGTATAGCAATTACTTACATTTGAGTAAGATCCTGTATCAGGAGCCTTATCACTGCTATACAGGGTGTATCAAAAAGAAGTTTACAGTGATTAAAGTAACTCCATTTCAAAAAGTATGATACATTCTCTAAATTTGTTTTTAATTATAAGTAATAAAGACCATTATCTTTCCATAACAGAAAAATTACAGTTGTACGACAACCGAAACGAAAATTATGGTCAATTTTGTAAATTGTAAATAAAATCAGCTGTGCAAAGATTGCCTGGTTCCACACTTGCAATTTTGATTGAAGGTAACATCTTTTAGCTAAAAAGAAGATCAAATTGGACGAAACAAATGACTTCTGACGTTTGGAGGCTAACTCCTATCCATTTTTGCCTTGTAATTACAGTTTGAATAAACTTTGGATATTTGACCATTGTCTGCCATTTTTATCACTTCATTTACAAGGCTATTTCACTGCCCAAACAACTTCCCTAGATGCTTAAATTCACAACTGTCGTGGCATCAGTAATGGTTTTCCAATATCACTTGGTTTGATGTCCTAAGGTCTGTTCCATAAGTGTTAGTTTAAGCCAAAGATATTAAAGAATTGGACGACATCTTTTGATCAATGTTTAACACCAAAAAGTGTCGCACTTTGTTAACAGAGCCCTTATTTGTTAAAGTAATGTTAAAGTTCTCTAGTCTTGGTAAAAAGGGAAAAACATAAGGATCCGTTATTATTTTTATTGACTTTGCGCAACCGGTTTTATTTACAAATTACAAAATTGACCATATTTTTCGTTCTGTTTCACATATGTAATTTTTCCTGTTATGGAAAGATAATGGTCTATTTTACTTATAATTAAAACAAATTTAGAAAATGTATCATACTTTTTGAAATGGAGGCACATTAATCACTGTAAACTTCTTTTTGATACACCCTGTACATTCATGTTTTCTGCTATATTTGTGCTACATAAGAAAACTTACTGAAGTATATACTAGAGCTGCGTTACTATAGATGATATAAATCATGCCATTTGCCAAACTGCGACAAATTGATACCGAAAATGCAGAGTGACTTGCTGTAACAATTGTGTCTGAAATCTATCACGCGGTAGAAAAAGTAATTTCTAACTTCATGAAAGCAAATTAAGCTAGCCTGGCTATTGTTTGTATGGTGGCTTTTGCTTGTCTGGGTTGATTTGACAGAAGAAAAAGGTATTAGTCCAAGCCGAAGGTCGTGAATATGTTATAAGCAATTGCTAAGGCTAAATCTTTCTTCTAGTCTAGCTATTGCTTTTTCTTAATGTCTGAATTTGGCTTACCAGGCTAGCTTTTGCTCACATGAAGTTAAATTGCTTTTTCTACTGCGTGATAGTTTTTAGACAGAAATGTTACAGCAAGTCACTCTACATTTTCGGTATCAATTTGTCACAGTTTTCGAATAATGGCATGATTTATATCATCTATAGTAACGCAGCTATGTCAAACTTGTTAAAATGAGTCAATTTGTCCCTGTAGTGACCCACTTTAGCCAAAATGGGTCACTACAGGGACAAATTGACCAGTTTAAACAAGTTTGACTCACTTATTATTTTCTTAGCGCTATACTTCAGCACAAATGTAGCAGAGAAAATGAATGTATCGCAGTGATAAGCTCCTCATATCAAATGATCTTACTAAAATGTAAGTAGTTGCTACATGTTGTAAGCAAAAGGTCACCTTTTTTTGAATACAAATGTAAGCTATATACTAACCAGAGGAGCAATTGTTTGAAAGGGATTTGAAATAGCTTTTGCGGCTTTGAGAGACCTTTTTCTTGCAAGTCAATGCTAGCTTTTAAGAATAAAAATTCAAGAAAAAGCTATAGAAATAGCATTTGCTACTTTCATGAATTCGGCCTGTATCACCTCGTAAAGATAAATCACGCAAACAGTGAGCATGGTGAGTCCTCTTTCTAGTTTCCTAGAATTGAACTTGATATATTGCAAAGAGGTGATGGCGCGATATTACAACGCCTGTATTTTAGCTTACCATCAATTCCACGAGGCCGTTGACGTTTGCATGGCTGCAGTCGCGCGACTGTTCAAATTTCGCCTGTTCATTCTTCATGTATACACAGTCAACTGCAGACACTTAGCAATTAGTGCACAGAACGAGTGGGAGTATATTCTAACATGTAGGACGAGGGTGAATTTCTTGACTGGTTTCCGTATATATGTCCGTTGGAGTTATATTCATCGCGCATGTTCAAGTTCACCATGGTCAGTGATTTGTATCCATGGAGATTGTGTTAATTTTTGCCTATGGAATACTGATTCTTTAAGGAATACAAACAGCATTGTGAGTCGTATGTATTTGGATAACACATAGTGCTTGTGAATGTGTGGAATTAGGGAACTTCCCATTGATCAGCTGAGTTCTGATTATCAATCGTTTTTTCATTGTTGAAACCGTCCTTGGATTTATACGGATTTGCTATCGAGGAAATAACATTTAAATGGAATTCTTGTGTTTTGTATATAATAATTGGCTGGTTTAAAAGTTGTTCTTTCTTGCAAAATACACAGCAACTTTTCGCAAAGGAGTAGGATTTTACTCTCATTTATCCATTTTGCCATAAAATCATCATTTGCAGTGCATTCTACTTGTTCATTAGGCTAAATGCATTGTGTGAGGATATAAATCTGAATTGGATTTCGCAATAAATAGGTCGCCAGATGTGTATGATATTTACAATTTAGACCAGTGTAATATTGTAAGCTTAACTGGTTGATACCATCCACTGTGTGAAGCATAGGTATCAGGCTAGCCACCACACAGGGGACATAGCGATGACAGGTCTGGACCAATCAGAATGATGAACTCATCTATCAGTCTGTAGACATCTGTAAGTATCGGATCATCCGGAGTAGAATTGTCTGACCCAGGTGCAATTCACCCTCAAATGAATGATATACTATATATTGACAAGTTTTGGTTTGTTCTTGCATTATATTAGGCTACATTTGTTCTTCGTTGGAATACACATGTCCCATGAGCTACATATATATTGGTAGTAAATTTGGTAATGTCAAGTGAGGGTTTAATACGACCTTCCACTGATTTTAATCTGAATCGAAGGACCTAAATACAAAATGTATCACAAAAAAAGCCATATGTAAAGCAAGAAAGAATATTCAATAGTTTTTCCAAGGACATATTGGACCACACATGCATTACTACAACTTCATGTACGGTTCCTGTGATTTCCATTGAGTTCAGGATTGAGTTTTGTTATTAATGCTGTGCAATAGAGCAGAGGTGACAGATTTTCCCAGGCAATTCAAGTAACTCTTGAACCATATAAACATTTTTTAACAACATAGGTGATACAGATCCAATAAAAATCACTTTTTTGCATGGTTCACAAAATAGCAATTTAACGTAGTTTGTTTTGAAAACCAACATTAGCAATGGTAATTTGACGTATTCATACCAATTGTATTGCGCATATCTGTAGACACAATACAAATAGGCCATAGAGTGCAAATAGGCCTAAGAGATTCAAGTAGCTAAATCTTGAATGTCAACAAAATCACTTGCCCCTGATTAGAGGTCTTACACTTAAAATCTCACAATTAAATACGGAGCATGCGATGTTAGTAAACTTGTAGAAAATATGTGCACTGTATGTAGAATACAAGGACATACAGTTATGGCATGGGAAAATTTGTGATCAAACGAAGAATGTTTTAAAACATGTCTATAGACTAGATATGGATTGAAATTATTTCACGATATCAAGAAAGTTAAGTTGGCATAATTTGACATGTCATCCATGTATCTCACAGTAATAATCTTGCAATATCTCAAAATGCCACTATAATGATAAGTACCCGAAGATAACTAGAACATAAATATTTTGTCTGATTTTAATATACCACTGATATAAACGCTTGCCTATCATGTGTAATATTTATTTCGTATACACTTCGCATAGGAGTATCAAAAAATAGCTATCAATATATCAAATGGTTACTAAGGAACGAATTAAAATCACATAAAATGGTTTCCTTCTGTATATTTTGAACCAAGGTAACTCAATGACATTGTCTAATCCTGATTCGCCCAATTACAAAACACAGACGTGATTTCAGCATTGACCCGTAAGCAAACAAAGGCTATTTGTATTAAAGCTGGTTCCTAATAATTTAACCTAAGTTACTCCGATCATGACTGCCATTTAAACTGACACCAGATGGTCATTATGAAACATGTAAAATGAACAAGGCAAGTTGTTTATGTGCAGTCAAATTCTTGGTTCTTTAATAAACCTATCTGCTAACCCAACTTGAATAGCTTTGAATCCCTTCATACTAAAATGATATTAAATGGACTGGCCTAAATATTCTTCCACTAATTTTTTACCTATAGGCCTACATATTTTACAGTATAACCTACCAGTAATTTTCCGTGATTTTGAGGAATATTGGAGAAAACTGCAATTCTTTAGTATCAAATCTTAAAAAAGATCTTGTTCCTACACCTGTGATTGGTAAAAAAATATTTCTGATGAAATTGTTTCTCTTTTAATAATAATATTTGTTTGATTTTCAATCTGTTAAATCCTTCTGAGGTACAAAATTAGGATTTAGAAAACACATGATAGTTACACTGGTCATCAAAGAATAATATATTGCAAATTCATTCTCTCTCAATTTGAGCCAGTTCTAAGTAAATTTTTATATACATTTGGATTTTACTACACTTTTAAGTGGATTTTACTACACTTTTAATCTTTTTATTTATAGCATTTCCATACGTTTTTAATTCTAAGTGGAATCTAGGCTAATCCTTTTAAATAGCTTGGCAATTTTAAACATACTAGTATGCCTATAGGGGGCCTCAATACTAAGTTTTCATAACAAACCCCAGTGCAGATTTTTATCAACTTAACATGTAGATGCTATTATCATGATATTCAATTGTCTTTCCAAAACAAACTTCTAGAGAAAATCAGATAAAGCTAATGACAAAGTATACCGTTCTCAATTACAAATACGCGTTATCTCGTATCTAAAGATACTTTTGTTTGGTTATTCTTTGAACCTCGCCTATTAAATATAAGGTAGCCTACCGTATTTAACAGTGGATTTAAAAATAGTTCATTTGAGATTCCTGAGCGAAATCCTTTTTTTTTCAGACTAACAATTCTCAAAGATAGTGGAGTACCTTTAAATAATTGGAATTCTGTCCGAGGAAAAAAAAGCTGAAAAGGGTTGACTTCTTTTCCCAGTATACCATAGTATAATGAAGGTTGTTCTGAGCAAGCTTTGCATTTGTACTTGTCCACATCCTATTATGAACAGACCTCTAGCCCTGGCCATGAAAATTGTAGGAAAGAAAAGAAGACCTCTTGGCCTTCTGTCCAGTTAATCAGAGACTCTTTTATCGAAATATGAAATCTTATTGTATAAATCTGACCATAGCTGGTTTCAATTTCCGTGGAAATTGATTCCTGCCTCCTGATTATGATTTGAGTAGGATAAATATATCGCCAGAAAAGCCTTGGAATGTTTAGGAAAATACTTGATTGATATTGCGTCCAAAATATCAGGAATTCTTCACATTACATTGCCGTGCCATACAGATGCCTGATTTTGTAGTAATGAAGAGGTGTTGAAGGAAACGTCATTGCAGGTTTAACGCTAAGAATAGCTTTCATCAAGCCACCATACTTTCAGAAATAATTTAAAAAAATGAAAACTGCGAGTTGCAATACATGTATATAAATGCAATGCACTATGATGGGAAAAAACATATTTGGTTCAACTGTTTGAAATAAACAAGATCTTGGTGATATCGATTGAAATTATTTCATAATATCAAGCGAGTTACATTTCACAATTAGACATGCCATACATGTAGCTCATGATACAATTGTTTTGTGATAATGCCACATTTATGATAAGAAGAACATAATATTGTTTCTGATATAATGTTGTCTACGTCTGTATAACTGTTATGGCCTGTTTTCAGCATGCAATAACAATAATTTAATGTACATGTATACCGGCATGTCAACTTTAAATCAACTTTATGTTAGAATTTGGGTACTTAATTAGGTTTAAACAAAATCACAATTCGTGCACAACAACCACTTCTCGTATTAAACATTAAAAAGGTAACCCTTTATGAGACTTCTTAGTCAAATTTGGAACTGTTTCAATGCAGTTCTGAAAGGCTTTAATAAAATTTATACATTATAAGTAAAAGAAAAAGGAATAACACCAACTAGTTACTACTAGGTACTGCAACAAACAAAGAATGGATTGAAATTATTTCACGATATCAAGAAAGATAAATTGGTTTAATTTGGCATGTATATATCCAAGTATATATCCCACAGTAATTATCTTGCAATATCTCAAAATGTTACTTTAAAAGGGCAATTCATGATTCACTTTTCACCCTCAAGGTCACCTCTATCAAACTTGAGTTTTTTGGCTTATAAGAATCCTCAACTGGTACATGTTACGATCCCCAAACCATTCTTCCATACGTGCTTGCATTTTTGAGAAAATCGAGAAAATGTGTCATTTTCTAATTATTGTCGGGGCCCCGATAGTAATTATAACACAGTAGTCTATGGGGATGTTGAAAATGCTGAAAAGCTTGTAACTTGGAAACGGAAGGTCGGAATCAAGTGAAATTTTCAGAGTATATTTATGTTGTACTCTTCTTTTTATTTAGCTAGAAAACAGGCCATATCAAAATCATGAATTGCACCTAGAACATAAGAAGTTTTTGTCTGGTTTATAAAGGGAATTTACTTCTCATGTCAATGTTTATTTCGTAATCTAAACACTTCGCAAAGTGGCATACAACTGAGTATCCAAAAATGGCAATCAGCATATCAAATAATAATAATAATAATAACAAACATTTATAAAGCGCCCTACAAAGATCACAGCGTTGTACATAATACATACATAATTAAAATCAAAAATACATATACAACTAATATAGGAAATTAATATAGGAAATGGTTTAATTTAGGAACGAATTAAAAATAGCATTTATTCATATGATTTTAATGATTTCCCTCTGTTTACAAGTCGAAACCTAGGTAACTCCGTCACATTGTCTAATCCTGATTCGCCCAAATTAGCACGCACAAAGACGTCGTGATTTTAGCGTTGAACCGTAAGCTAACAAAGGCTGTAAATGTATTAAAGCTGGTCCCTAGTAATAATAATATTACTTCGATCATGACTGCCATTTAATTAACTGACACCAGATGGTCATTATGAAGCACATGAAATAACAATGAAATGAACAAGGCAAGTTGTTCATGTGCAGCCAAATCCCAGGTTCTTTGATTTATATGCTTCCACAATTTGTGAATTCGTTTCCCTACCAAAGACTTTCAATACCATTTTTTGACCCTTCAATAGCATGGAAAATGATATACAGAATATTTACCAGAACGATGATGATTTTAACAAAGTACCCAAATTAACAAGTTGATACAACTTTGGCATTCCGGTACATTAAAATTGTTAGCATTGCATACAGTAGAAACTGTATCAGACATAATAGTTATGTTCTTCTTATCATAAATGTGGCATATTGAGATTTAAAACAAGATAATAATTGTATCATGAGCTACATTAATGACATGTCTAATTGTGCAAATGTAAGTTATCTAACCCGCTTGATATCGTGAAATAATTTTAATCGATACGGTCCAGACACACTGTTTGTTTTTTGATCAAACTATTATTATAATACATGTAGTGTACGTTGCAGTTTTTATTTTTAAAATAAGATTGAAAGTATGATGTTAAGATTAAAACTATTCTTAGCGTTAAACCAGCAATGTCGTTTCCCTCAACACCTCTTCATTACTACAAAATCAGGCATCTGTATCACGGCACGGCAATGTGATGTGAAGAATTCCTGATATTTTGGAAGCAATATCAATCAAGTATTTTCCTAAAAGGACCAAGGCTTTTCTGGCGATATATTTATCCTATTCAAATCATAATCAGGAGGCAGGAATCAATTTTCACACAAATTGAAATCACCTATAGTCAGATTTTTACAATAAGATTTCACATTTCAATTAAAATGACTCTGATTAACCCTGGTTTGACTGACTAAAAGGCTACGGGGCTTTTCTTATATTTTCTTCAATTTCATGGCCAGGGTCAGATCAGAAGCCTATTCATTTTAATAATGAGGTGTGGTAAAGTACAAATACAAAGCTTGTTCAGAACAACCTTCATATAAATGCGTGGTACTGTATTAGTTAGAGGTCAACGCTTTTCATTTTTTCCCTGGACAAAATTCAAATTGTTTATAAGATAATCAAAATGTCCAATGTTTTGGAGAATTGATTAGTCAGAAAATCATCTGATTTAGCTCAGGGGCCGCAAATGACTTTTTAAAAAACCCAATTAACACTATTTGTTAGGTTAGGTTTAAAGAGTTACTACAAAAGAATATTTATATACAAGATAACGCTTATTTGTATTAAGTAAGTACGGTATAATTTCTTCATTAGCTTTATCTGATTTTTTTCAGAATAACAAAAGTTTGTTTTGGAAAGACATACAAACACCCATGTAAAGTTGATAAATTCTGTATTGTGATGTGCTATGGGAAACTTAATATTAGTTCATTAGTCAATCCGTTACTTAAAAGAACAGTTTTAGCGCAATTCTGAAAGGGTTTGTTATTTTTTTACATCACGTTGTTTCTTTTCCTCTTTCAGAAAATGAAATGAAAATGTCCCATCAAACTAAAATAAGTGCATTGCTATATAAAACATACACTAAGCATACAGTAACTATGTTTATAATGCCATTTATGACCAGAAGCAAGTTTTGTTGAGTTCGATATTATTTCATGTTTTCAGTTTTTACGTTGTTGAATTTTCCATTGCAAAGGTGATTTTGACAAAGAAATGTATAGGCTTCAAAGGTTAAAACAACATAGAGCACTTTGCAGGCAAATAGTCCTCAATGTTCAGCCCATTATAGAAACTACACTAAGAATAAAGCGATTCCATTATCGACACACGATTCCCCCTATGGATCAAAGCTTATACATTTACATTAGAATTTGTTTCTGATAAACTTTGCACTTAGAGTCACGTCTGAGCCGAAGTTCATTCTTGTTGAATCAAATCTATATGGTACAGACAAAATATAAACGAAATTCAAATGCCTTAATTTATTTCATTATTAAAGTAAGCATATAAACAATCGTAATAATTAAAACAATTACATGAAATTCACTGACCAACTACTTGCTATGATGAAAATAGTTGATAGCTACCGGTATATCCACTGCTGTCTGTATGGATAGAGCATTGAAGTTTACACATTTACATTCTACGGTTTGTAGGCATGATATAACCATTCTGTAGATAGCAATATAGCATTCCATTTGTTTACAGTACACACATACCTGTTTACACACATTGTCTACAGAGTGGAGTGGAACCTGCTCTCTACTGCAGATAGTACCCTGCTATCTACAGTAGATAGTGTACGTATCTACAGTAGATGAATTAAAAATATAGATCAAAATCATGTATGACAGTATGATAATCTTCTACACTATCGATATGTAACTTCTAAAACAACTACATTACCTATGATATCGATACTTTGGATATTTCAGCATACATTTTATATCATTTGTCTATTAATACAATATGATTTCTTTGCATTATTTTTTCAGAAGTTTGGACCAGGCATCTACCATGCCTACCATTCCAGTAGTGTGTACATGGCGGAGCCATATTACACCATGGTCATTTCTTGGGTACACTTCACTCTTTTGCCTATTTTTCTTGGTATATTTCATCGCCTTTGCTACACGTTTGGAATCACCTAAACCCTACGGAACGTATACACAATTAGATACGGAAGATAATACGGATATTGTGTATGAGAAAAAACGCTGGGAACAGATGCCTGCACCTCCCACCAAAGAACGAACAAAGTAAGTTGAACGTCATTAATTTATGATCTCAAGTTGAATTTAACTTTCCACTTATTGTACTATTCCCTTTTGTCTATAGTGTAAGTTGATTTCACAAATAATACAATTGGGAAAATGTCTGACAATTTTACGGTGAATTCACCGGTCACCAACACAAAATTGTTCACTTAATTTTTACAGCTCAACCTACAGTGCCTTTGATTGGGTGTTAAGGTGCAATGAATATCATAATATTACCAGACAGAATGTCAATAGTAGAATTGCCATTTATATTGTGCGTATACCTGGACAGAAGTGAAACTATACTATCGTTTTAAAAATGTTTAAAAGCGTTATATGCATACAAGTATCCGCAATACAAAATATATCATTAACAAGACGGACAATAAATCTCATGACTGCATTTATATTTCCATGACGTTAACCTAAAAAAGTCATAATTCTTAATGTGTGCAGCTGTAGACACTTTTATCCCCGTAAACTGTAATGTTATCGTTAGCCTAGTTCGGTAGATAGGTCATACAAGCTGGGGCAGAAAACAATGTTTTTTTCTCTTTAAAGGAGCATGGTCCGATTGGCTCTACTTTTTTTCAAACTTTTTGAGATTTTTGTACTGAAATGTTGGTCATATTTTTCTCATAACCAATGTGAAATTTTGTTATGTTTTGTTTTGGAGATATGTATGAAAATGTGTCTAATTATGGTAACCATAATTAATTTACACAGTAACATATAGGCAGCTCTGAAATACAAAATTGTCCATAAAATCAAAACGGTTTGACCGATTTAGCTGAAATTTGAAAATCAGATCTCTTGAGTGATCATCATTCATATGTCATTGAAAAGTAAACTTTGAGAAATCAGACCAAGCTCCTTTAAAAGTTTTTTAATTATTTTCTTCTAGTAACAAAAATATGACATATGAAACAATACAATCTTGCAACATTGTTTACAGGTAATCAATTATAATAAAACAAAATGGTAGTGAACATGGAGATACCAAATTATGCATAAATATCTCTGGAGTTTAATGTACGTGAGATGGATCTGATTTTATACGATATGAGGCAGGATCGGTGAATTCTGAATTTGTATCTTGTGATGCCATTGTGCCTGGTAACAAAGGAGTTTTGTTTTGCAATGGAATTATTTTTTTCATTAACACGATAGTCATTTATCATCTTTTTTGTGATCAATCATATTTGTACTTCTGTTAGCATGGTAAAGAGCTTTTTTGTATTGATTTACGACAAATGTATCGCGTTAACGTGTTTGTGATGAGAAAATTAGCCGGATTACCGAGCAGATGGTTATTATATTACACTTCATCAATATGAGAATAGTTTTAAGTACCAGATGTAAGAAATATGCCATTTATTGATGCTCGATAATAGCATGGATTCAGATAATTTTACAATTGCAGAATTTACGATAGTTTTGAAATATAATTGGAATCGCAAAGGCCAGACCACACATTTGTTTCTGTACAAATTACAACCATACACACAAATATGGCAAACTTTAGCGACTCAAATAATTGTCTTGTATGTATCCCCAAAGGCCTTATGGTTCAATAGTTGTACCATTTTTGTGTTGATTTTTGTAAATGAGTCTTAACTATGAACAAGAAAACATTGCAGAAAGATGTAGCGAAAATACTCATAGAAATAGGCAACTGGGACATTTACATCTGCTTGCACTGCAACTTAGCGTTTCGGTTCAATGCAGTGTCGAGCTGGTCTGCAGCATGCCAATGGCCAAACTTCCTAGCTGGTATTTTCACATTCACCATGTTGACAAAAGTTGAACACACACAACAGATGAACTCGACTTGTAAACACAGTTTACTTTTTATTCGTATACATGACCTCTGAAAACAATTTGAACTTGTTGAACGAAATCTTTTACTCAGTTTCTGATTTGTAAATATACAAATATTTGCTCGGTAATATGTGTGATCAACAATTTTGCGAACAGAATATTTGAAATTGGATTCGTATTCATTACACAAATAATATTGTTCACTGAAATTTTACAGAGTAACCTACAGTGCCTTTGGTTGGATGTCGAGGGGCAATGAATATCATCAGATCATAATATTACCAGACAGAATGTCAATAGTAAAATTATCATATTGTGCGTATACCACGTGTATCAAAAAAATTGTGCACGGATAAAAACTGATTTTGACCTTGATAAAAGCACCAAATCATAATTTTCTTGTTATTGTAGTAAAGCAAATTTAATAAGCTTTCAAATGCAGAAAAAATGATGGAAATCGGATGAAAAATAAAAAAGATATGACCAATTTTGTAAGTACGTCTCTTTTTCTTCCATTCCAATGGGATTTACACAGTTAAAGCTAGATATTACATTAAAAGCTAAAAGTGCTCATAAAATTTGTCATATCTTTTTTATTTTTCATCCGATTTCTATAATTTTTTCTGCATTTGAAAGCTTATTTAATCTGCTCTACTACAATAACAAGAAAATGATGATTTGGTGCTTTTATCTAGGTCAAAGTCAGTTTTAATCCGTGCACAATTTGTTTTTGATACACGTGGTATATCTTCTGGACAGCAGTGAAAATTATACTATCGTTTTAAAAATGTTTTAAAAGCGTATATGCATACCAGTATCTGCAATACAAAATATATCATTGACAAGACGGACAATAAATCTCATTTATATTTCCATAACGTTAACCTTAAAAAGTCATAACTCTATCCGTGACTTGTAACGTGTGCAGCTGGTAGACACTTTTATCCCCGTAAATTTTAATGTTATCGTTAGCCTAGTTCGGTAGATAGGTCATACAAGCTGGGGCAGAAAACAATGTTTTTTTCTCTTTAAAAGTTTTTCATTTTTTTCCTTCTAGTAGTAACAAATATTATCAAGTGACATATGAAACAATATACAATCTTGCAACATACATTGTTTGCAGGTAATCAATTACTATAGTAAACAAAATGGTAGTGAACATGGAGATACCAATGCGTATCTCTGCAGTTTTTGATGTACGTGAGATGGATCTGATTTTATACGATATGAGGCAGGATCAGTGAATTCCGAATTTGTATCTTGCGATACCATTGTGCCTGGTAACAAAAGAGTATTATTTTGCAATGGAATTATTTTTTTCATTAACACGATAGTCATTTATCATCTTTTTGGTGATCAATTATATTTGTACTTCTGTTAGCATAGTAAAGAGCTTTTTGTATTGATTTACGACAAATGTATCGTGTTAACGTGTTTGTGATGAGAAAATGAGCTGAATTACTGAGCAGATGGTTATTATGATAAGGATAATGTCCGAGTATCACAACTTTCGTGGATAATAATCACCGAGGCGAAGTCGAGGTGATTATTGTCCACGAAAGTTGTGATAACGAGGACATTATCCGATTTAACACCCATCTATAGACCGAACAGGTCTAGACGTAAACATATCAGTGATGTTGTTCTTTAAATTGCTAAATACAAATTTGCATAACAAGAAATGTTCAGAAAGTTCAGAATTAGGTGTTGATACTATCAGTGTCAACACTTGATTCATTTAATAAGTTGTCACTGTTCTGTTAAGATGGGAGGAAATATTAGGCTTAGCAAGTCCTCACCAATGTAATATGTAATTGGATTATGCTTATTATTATGTTTATTATTGGAGCTCTCTTTCACTTACCACTGGATTCATGATGTGGACTATAATACCATTGGATGTATTTTATAATTGGGACAGCTTTTTACATGTACCACTAGATTTATCGAATTAATTAAAATATATCATTGATGCTTTGTAGCCATCCCTGTAACAGACGAAATGGGTAAGTTGAAATAACTTGTACAGCTAGCAAAGATAGCTAGCCTGATTAACACATCCAAATTAGGCCTGAATGTTTTAATGTATTTTAATGTATACATTTCAGTTGTTTAGTAAACATGGAAAGCACCCCCCCCCCCCCACACACACACACACAACGCATATTGCAAAAGCATAAAAAATGTGGGAGGGGGAAACAAACATAGAAAATCTAAGAGAATACCTAAATATACAGCAACAAATCCAGAATGGATAATTTGGTAATAATTAATGCCAACATAAATCCAGTGTAGGCCTGACGGGTAGGCCTAAATAACATGGGCATAAGCATTAGGTCTACACATTAGCCTACAAAAACGTTTCCACATGATAGCCTATTCTATCATGTTTTACACGTAAAATGCAAGAAAGCTGGTAAGAACTTCAAATAATTAAAAAATGGGAAAAAGTATACTTAAGGTCACATCCGAAACTTGACCGTAACCATGACCCGATCCCGACTAATTAAACTATGATCCGCCCCTAAATCACCAACCATGACCCGACTCATAACCCTAAACATACCCTAAACCTAAACCATAACCCCAACATTATGGATGGGACCTGAAGTAGGCCTATACTTGTGGTCCAAAAGTTGCAAATTTATCTTAAATGTATACATAATTGTATGCAAAAGTCATGACGCAGGTTTAAAAAATTAATAGAATTTGTGTTTCATCATATGGACCATTTTAATATGTTTAATAATGCAAATTCCCCATTTAGCCAAGTCCATTGATTGATTGCATATTATTCTGTTTTGAGTTTTCACACTTATGTACACTATTATCAACTTTATAACAATAACTCTCCATTCCTTAATAACTCTCCATTCGTGTAAATTCACGAACAAGAAAACATTGCAGAAACATGTAGCGAAAATGCTCATTAAAGATATAGGCAACTGGAAAACATTTACATCTGCTTGCACTCCAACTTTTCGGTTTCGGTTCAATGCAGTGTCGAAGACAAAGCTGGTCTGCAGCATGGCAATGGCCAAACTTCCTCTCTCGTATATTCACATTCACCATGTTGACAAAGGTTGAACACACATAACAAACTCGGCTGGTAAAACACAGTTTACTTTTTATTCGTATACATAACCTCTGAAAACAATTTGAACTCCAAAATCTTTTACTCGGTTTCAGATTTGTAAATAGAAAAATATTTGCTCGGCAGTATGTGTGATCAACAAGTTTGCAAACAAAATATATTTGAATTCTGAGTCGTATTCACACATTGATATTTGTGAGAAGTATCCATCCGAAATCCAAAATACATTTTTAAGTAAGTTGGAAAATATAATAATTCCAAAAAGTATCGTTTCAAAACAGATTTCTGGTTTCAGATATATATACATGTATCTTGACATTAAGATGAGTCAACATAAATCTAATTTTGCATAAACATTCTGTGGATTAGATCAAATTATGTTTCAAAACATCATCTATTTGTCATGGTTTATCAATCTGTTAAAAAGCGTCTTCAAACAGATTGATAAACCTTTCCATCTTTTTAAAGACCTTCCCTTCATTCAGAAACTTATACATTAGGCACTAATATTAAATTTTATAGAAACTACAGATTTGAACACTAACTTTCTTATGTATGCTATATGTATCTTCTATATGATTCGTCACATCACTGTCTGTTTTTTTATTCATCTGTACCAAACAGCTGGAATTGTGAACTTTAGATAAATCCTGCCATTCTCGCATACGTGATAAGATTTATGTACGTGCTTATTGCTTTTCCTGAAGAGCGATGTTTTAGACATTGCCTATTTCCAACATTTCGAAACTTAGTGTCATTTTTGTTTTCAGTTTTACTGTATAAGCAGATACAGTTCATTTAAGCACGGTGGACAATTTGATCACGTCCGTTCAATCATCGGCTGTTAAATTACATTTCCAATACTTTAATGATTGTTATTATATTGTATTAGAACGTTCGTGTTTTTTGATGTGCCGACCGACTTCCGACTCAGTCGAAACTCACGTAATGATCAGGAACTGAAGTCAGCAAAATTTCTTAGTGACCTTTCTGATCTCAATTACCTATTTTGTAAAACAAGTCGGATACAGAGACCCAGCTAATGTTTGTCATGTGTGCATGGTTTTCCAATTTCTGACTTTGTCGCTTATTTTGCTGGTTTCTCCTCCCTCACACTTTCGGAATTATTTGATTAACCTGCGTCATCACCGTTCGAATCCTCTAGTATTAGGCACTTCAGGTGCAGCTCCAGTACATTTTCAAAGACCTACGTTTATATTAATAACCACGATACTTCT